>BOPN01004862.1:62500-67500 GCA_017312705.2 Penaeus japonicus | reverse complement strand
GTATTAAAATTATTATTGCGTTTTTCCAGGCCTTCGGAATTTTACCGACGTCTAGACATCTGTTATAAAGACTGGCCAGCTTTACTGCCGCAATCTCTCCTGCGTCTTGAATAAGATCTACACTAATGCCGTCTTCTCCTGGTGTTTTTCCTCTTTTCATGCTTTTTAGTGCCCTATTTACTTCATCTACCGTGATGTTTGGAACATCTCCAATTGTTGTGTTTGTCTCCGTATGTGGTTGGTCGTTTGAGTGGTATAGATTGCGATAGAAGTCTTCTATTACTTTGATAATTTCATTTTTATTGTATGTCGCCTCTCCGTTGGGTTTCTTTACTGCATACATTTGGTTTTTCCCTATTCCGAGCCTCCTCTTTGTTGCCTTAAGGCTGGTGCCGGCAAGCAGAGCTTCGCTTATTTTTCGTATGTTAAATTTGCGTACATCCTCTTTCTTCTTCTTGTTTATCGTCTTAGTCAGCTCTGTTGATTCTATTTTGTCTCTGATTGATGTTATTTTCATTTCCCTACGCTGTTTCATAAGCTCTTTCGTCTCTACCGAAAGCTTACTGAACCTTTCTTTTTCGTCTTTACCCCCTATTTCAAGTGCAGCTTCCATTAATATCTCACTGAATTGGTCGTTCATTTGGTCTATGTCAAGATCTTCTTCGAGAGCTGAGTATTTGTTTCGGATGTTGATACTGAATTCCGTCGCCCTAATCTTGATGTTGGTTAGATTAGCGAGAGGCTTTCATGCGACTTGTTTCTGACTCCCTTCTTAGCTGTAACTTAACTCCTGACCAGTCTATGGTCGCTACCGACATTTACTTTATTGATAACGGTTACGTCCTGTACGATGTCACGCCTATTGGTGATTATGAAGTCAATTTCGTTTTTAATGCCGGATGGTGATTTCCATGTCCATTTCCTCACGGGTCTCTTTTCGAAGAATGTATTCATAATTTTAAGAGATCGAGCTTCGGCGAATTCTATCAATCTTTGCCCTCTCTCATTTCTGGTGCCTATTCCATGTTTCCCGACCGATATTCTCCATCATCCCTTATTCTCCTCTTGGCATTAAAATCCCCCATAATCACGGTAAAATGGGTTTGCTCTATCGGCAGCTTAGCGCATCTTCATAGAAGCTCTCTATCTCCTCATCACTATGACTGCTGGTAGGAGCGTACACTTGGAGCCAGAAAATCTTTGGGCTATATCTGCTGTTTAGTTTCAGTATTACAGAAACTACTCTTTCGCTCACACTATAGAATTCCCTAACATTCTTTTCAAGTCGCTTGTGAACTAAGAAACCTACTCCTGATTCTTGTTTGCTATCCAAGGGTTTACCTCGCCAGTATAATAAGTGCCCATCATTTAGTAATTTCTGCTCTTCGCCTAGTCTCCTAACTTCAGAAAGTCCTACAATATCCCATTTAATAAATGAAAGTTCCTCAAGCAGTGTCAGAAGATCAGATTCTGTTCTCAGGGTCCTTACATTGTATGTGCATAAGTTCATCATCTTTAGGCGGCCTGGGTCTACCCGGAGATTCTTAGCGCCCCCTGCTCCGGAGCGATCCTGATCGCCGCCGTGACCAGGGGCTCCTTCGCTTCCGGGGAATGAGGGCCATTGTCTTGACTGGGAAATCATATTTAAGAGGTGTGTGGCCTGGTACCCCCACCAGTCGGCCTTGTCCACGGTGGGGGGAGTAGTTTTAGTCCGGAGGTACCATTAATCTCCAATAACACTTTTGAGTTAGTCTCGCATGTTATTAGATCTTTGTAACCACTGAATCTATCTCACGGCCACCAGGTCTACTCATGCTGCAAATGACCTTTGTTCGCATATACGTGCAGGGCCTACGCAACAATGCATGTTTGCATGTTTATGCGCGCTCCTTCCTGCCTTTATATTCGTTACTATATATAATATGCAGGAGAAATGACGACGCCTTTATATACAAATAAGCAATTATGCACATATTCCAAGCGTTTGTCTACGCCCGTATGCATGCATACAGCACCCATACACATCAGCGTCCACGCGTGCACACACATGCACGTGAATTATAATGTGCCCATGCATTATAATTTATTTAAGTACATATACATATACATACATATATACACATATACATATATACACATATCTAATTACACAAGTGTCGTAGAAAAATTAAAAAGAAAGAATATCACAAGAGAGCTAGCCTCTTCAAGGGCAGTGAGGTGCCAAAAGTACCACAATTTAAACGAAGGAAACATCGAGTTATACCATCTATTATAGTGTTTTGCAAATATAATGCAGTGTGAAAGCATCTGAGGATGTCTGAATATATTTCTAATATAAAATCATACCATCCCAGAAAACCAACAAAAAATGGGTAAAATATCGCTTAACGCTCCCATAGTGCCACGTTAACACCAGCGCCAAGGGTCAAAGGTGATTAACGACCACCCAACATATAGCCTGAGTAAAATCCACTCCTAGTTCGTGAGTACACTATACTATAAAATCATATATATTATGTTTTCAGTGTTCATAAATCTAATCATGCAACCACACTGAATATCAGTCTGGAAAATTGTTCGTAATGAAAGCCAAACACAAGTTATGGCATCACCAATGGTCAAGGCCACACCAGGACGCCCAAGCGGTTTAGGTACCAACTAGTAATTACCTCTCCAAATTGTTGCCAGATATATGTATACCACCGCCTACTGTATATATATGTATGTATATGTATATGTATGTGTGTGTATATGTGTATATGTATATATATGTACATGTATATGTGTATATATGTATATGTGTACATATGTATATATGTATATGTATATGTACTTAAATAAATTATAATGCATGGGCACATTATAATTCACATGCATGTGTGTGCACGCTGATGTGTATGGGTGCTGTATGCATGCATGCGGGCGTAGACAAACGCTTGGAATATGTGCATAAGAGCTTATTTGTATATAAAGGCGTCACCCTTTGTAATTCTGCATGTTATATGTGTGAATATAAGTGCGGGCACGGGAGCGCATATAACCATGCAAACATGCATTGTTGCGTAGGCCCTGCACGTATATAAACAAATGCCCATTCTCACATGAGTAGACCGGAAGGTCGTGAGATAGATCGGTGGTTACAAAGATCTCCTAATAACATGCGAGACTAACTCCAAAAGTGTTATTGGAGATTAATGGGTACCTCCGGACTAAAACTACTCCCCACCGTGCGCAAGGCCATTGGTGAGGGCTACCGACACACACCTCTTAAATATGATTTCCCAGTCAAACCAGCGGCCCTCATTCCCCCGGAGACGGAGCCCCTGGTCCCGCGGCGGCGATCAGGTTAGCATCCGGAGCAAGAACTAAAATCCGTATGACGCCTAAAGATGATGAACTTATGCACATACAATGTAAGGACTCTGAGAACAGAATCTGATCTTTTGACACTGCTTGAGGAACTTTCATTTATTAAATGGGATATTGTAGGACTAGGCGAAGAACAGAAATAGCAAACAAGAATTAGGAGTAGGTTTCTTAGTTCACCAGCGCTTCGAAAAGAATATTAATGAATTCTACAGTGTGAGCGAAATTGCGAAAGAGATAAGACCTTCTATGAAGATGTGCAAGCAGCTACCGATAGAGCAATAACCCATTTTACCGTGATTATGGGGGATTTCAATGCTAAGATAGGAATAAGGGAAGATGGAGAAATATCGGTTGGGAAACATGGAATAGGCACCAGAAATGAGAGAGGGCAAAGATTGATAGAATTCGCCGAAGCTCGATCTCTTAAAATTATGAATACATTCTTCGAAAAGAGAACCGGGAGGAAATGGACATGGAAATCACCATCCGGCATTAAAAACGAAATTGACTTCATAATCACCAATAGGCGTGACATCGTACAGGACGTAACCGTTATCAATAAAGTAAATGTCGGTAGCGACCATAGACTGGTCAGGAGTAGAGTTAAGTTACAGCTAAGAAGGGAACGAAACAAGCTCATACAAAAGCCTCTCGCTAATCTATCCAACATCAAGATTAGGGCAGCAGATTCAGTATCAACATCCGAAACAAATACTCAGCTCTCGAAGAAGATCTTGACATAGACCAAAGGAACGACCAATTCAGTGAGATATTAATGGAAGCTGCACTTGAAATAGGGGGTAGAGACGAAAAAGAAAGGTTCAGTAAGCTTTCGGTAGAGACGAAAGAGCTCATGAAACAGCGTAGGGAAATGAAAATAACATCAATCAGAGACAAGATAGAATCAACAGAGCTGACTAAGACGATAAACAAGAAGAAGAGGATGTACGCAAATTTAACATACGAAAAATAAACAGCTCTTGCCGGCACCAACCTTAAGGCACTCAAAGGAGAGCTCGGGGCAGGAAAAACCAAGCCAATACTAAAGAAACCCAACGGAAAGGCGACATACAATAAAAATGAAATTATCAAAGTAATAGAAGACTTCTATCGCAATCTATACCACTCAAACGACCAACCACATATGGAGACAAACACAACAATTGGAGATGTTCCAAACATCACGGTAGATGAAGTAATTAGGGCACTAAAAAGCATGAAAAGAGGAAAAACACCAGGAGAAGACGGCATCAGTGTAGATCTTATTCAAGACGCAGGAGAGATTGCAGCAGCCAGTCACTATAACAGATGTCTAGACGTCAGTAAAATTCCAAAGGCCTGGAAAAACGCAATAATAATTTTAATACACAAAAAGGGAGACACAAAAGACTTAAAGAATTACCGACCTATAACCTCTTCTCAGTAATCTATAAACTATTCTAAAAATCATCACAGCCCGTACCACCGACACATTAGATTCAAAACAACCCAGGGAACAGGCAGGGTTCCGCAGTGGATTCTCAACTATAGAGCATATTCACACACTAGCTCAAATAAAAAACGAACGAATATAGGACGCCCCTGTGTATATCATTCGTAGATTATGTAAAGAGAACTATGACTCGGTACAG
>BOPN01004862.1:0-5000 GCA_017312705.2 Penaeus japonicus | reverse complement strand
TAAAAAGTTCAACAACAATTCATATGACATCGACATTTTTTGTCAGTTTAATGATTATGTTGAAATTTGAATAATGATGATAATTGATGAACCGAAAGAACGTGAACTATATATATATATGTGTGTGTGTATGTGTGTGTGTGTGTGTATTAGTGTGTGTGTGTGCGTGCATGTATGTGTAATTTTACAGAACTCTTTTGGTCTTTATCGTAACTTTGCTTCATGAATGCAAACAACTTCATTTCATCGGTGTTTGCGTCACATCAGCACTGTGGCATTACACTTAATATCCTACTACCTGCTCATCTGCCCGTGATGACGTTTATTTCTGTCAAATAGTTTCGAAATGGAATAAGAACTAAGCCATCAGTGGCAAATAACCATTGATTTCGGCATTTGAATACTGATTAACACGGAGCCATAGCAGTATCTACTACCCTATGAAGATTGTCCAATCTGCAATTAGCCAATTTCTAAATCAAAATAAGAAACAAAGAGAGTTGTTTCGGTTACCCTTGGGGGAAAGGGACCTGCGGAATAATTCTTCCTATTGGATTCATTGTTCTTTTGATGTATAATGCCGTGTTCTTGGGCTTTATTGAATTTCATATTACAACCGATATCGTTTCTGTGATATATACTTTCTACTCTTGTGACAGCCTTTATAAAGCTAATTCCATATCCGCTGCTCAATCAAGCATTAATGTCACTGTCATTTTAAAGTAACTGTTTAGAATAGGCTCATCGATTGTAATAGCTTCTTCGAGGAAGATTCTTATCAACATTATCCGCACAAATAATAATAGTAATAATAACAATAATAATGATAATAATAATAATAGTAGTAGTAGTAACAATAATAATGATAATGATAATAAGGATGACAATAGTAATAATAATAAGAATAATGATAATAATAATCATTATTATTATCGTTATCATTATCGTCGTAATAAATAAGAAATAAAGATATTTTCCATCTTTATAAATTTAAGAAAATCAAGGTCCTTCAAGTAGAAACGAAATTCTTGTCTGAGACCACACTACCGCGCTTACTGGTATGAAATATCAGACATGTTTAGATACATGAGTTACATGAGTTATGGGCGGTGGGTGAATAAGCGTATGGGACTTACTATTGTAATATGACCTCTCAAACGTACACTATGAAATAGGCCTATCATTTTTTTTTACTGTTAAGCGCAGTCTCGCATTTCTTTTCGCCTAACTAACTATAAAACATTTGTAATGAGCGTCGTATAACTTCAGTAACTTCAGCAAAATGTAGGAGTTCCCAGAAGACAGCAGCGGAGGTCTTCCTAAGACTGAGCAGCAACAAAGTCTATCAGACTTGTTATCAGTCAAAAAGTCCTAAGCGCACAAGGAACGACTAAGTAATTTCATTCGAAAGTTCTCGTTGTCTTTCATTCAACATTCAGGTAAATGAATGAATAAATGACATATTATCCGTCTCTAGTTTATTGTGTGCTTGATATTATGGGTGCAGTTTTGTCTTACAGCACTTAAGGCAAATGATATGAATTATTCTTTTCATAAATACTTAAGATCATCGATTCGTCACTTTCAGGTGTCTTCTGCAACCCATACCATAAGATTTAAATTCAAATCATTTAAATTATTTATTACTTTATTATTTATTTATTTATTTATTTATTTATTTATTACTTCATTTATTTATTTATTACTTACTTTATGAGTGGTTATAAGTGGTTATAAGTGGCTATGCAATAAAGTGTATCTTATGATTTCTTTTCCATCACAGCGCATAGTGAAACCAAAGAGCAAACTCGCCGCTGCCACGTAATAATGGTATCTAATTGCCGTCAGAAATCTCTGTGTCCGCATGTAAAAGCAAAGCAAGCAAGTTGATGTTAGTGAATAAAACCAACTTTAAATCATTCTGATACTAAAAGCATTCGGGAATTTCTGGAATATTTCAGATTATTCTACCGGTACGATTCAGATGTGAACTACAATTTAGTTAAAGGTTAGGAAAGAAAATGTATAACAATGATCTTTTTTAGAAGTTCAAGCGCTATCTTGGCACTTCTAGGTGTTGCTCGATTTTTTTTTTTCTTTCTTTCTTTTAATTGCTTCTTTTGCTCTCGAACGTTTTTCCGTTTCCATAGTTTAGGTGTTTGTGTGTGTGTGTGTGTGTGTTTGTGTTTGTGTGTGTGTGTGTGTGTGTGTGTGGTGTGCGGGTGTGTGCGTGCGTGCGCGTACGTGCGTGTGCGTGCACTGTCTTTCGTCATCCGGTGAAAATACATTTTGTTTCCTTATCATAAAGCCGTCTATGTTTGATTTCAGAAGTGGAAACGTTGACCGGCGGAGGCGTGTTTGTTTTCCGGATTGGTGCGCGAGCCTTAAGGGCATGTGTCCATCAACCACTCTAACATGTTCGGCAACTTGAGCGTCAAATACTACTTTGCCTATATACGTTTAAAGACATGCAGCTTCAGTTGCAAGATAACTGCTAGTTACAAATTTGATGAATTGCTCTTGTTGTTTGTGTTCGCGTGTTCTCTTGTACCGGCCATTTGCCGTCGTAACCGCAATCAGAATTTGTATTCATTCATTAAAAAGTCGCTGTTTTGGCTCATTTCCTCTTGATTAGGGGATTTTTATGAAATTCTAGTCCTGGCCTCTCCTTCTCGTCTCGCTTGTTGTGTTACCAGCGATCTGTTATTCTCGATCAGTAATTCAGTTTGTGCCTCGAGCCTGAAGTCAAGGATTTCCTGTCTGATCTTGAAGGTTTCCTGGTATACGATTGGTGTCAAGCCGCCAGATTCGAGCTATGCTAAATGCAGATTTTTTTTTTTTCCTTTTTTTATCCATGTTTTTTTTTTTTTTTTCTTAATTACACGCATAAACCTTTCCTGTCTGTCAGTCTGTATACATTCTGTCTCTGAGTTTTTCCACTAAAATCTTACACCGGCTTTCATCTTCCACAATACGCGGATTACTTGTGAACTGGCATCAGTAACATGTCCAGTCTCCCCTGGTACCGGCTTTTTCGGTTGCAGCATCAACAAATCACAAAGTCCATTTCCGGAGGGTCGTTTTATCCCTGGAAGGATACTGGGGGCTTTAGAAAATCGAAAAGTACTGTTGCAATTTCCCATCCATCAACCCTGAATCGTCTTGGGGCTGTTAGTAAATGAGAATGAAACAAATGGATAAATGAATAAGATAAAAAAAAAAAAAAAAAAAAATCGATATCTTAAAGATACGTATGTACACACATACACACACATACACATACACACACACACGCACACACACACATATACACATACAAATACACATACACACACAGAGACACACACACACAACGTGTGTGTGTTTCATGATTTCGTATTTTCGTTTTATTTTGGGTGTATATTTCTTTTATGTGTCTGTAAATGAATTTCCTCATAAAAATGTGATACCAGTCTAGAACAGATGGTTTTTAATAAGTTATTTTTATCAGTCATATCATCCCAACACATTACAATTCATGTACTATAACGTTATTGTTTTTATTATGCTAGCATGCCCACCAGCTCATAAACATTTTCTCTTAGTGGGGAAATAGGAACTGCATGCAGGAGTGAATTCATATCCAATACATAATTCATGCACATGAAATATGGAAAACGAAACGAGGTAATTGCCCAATAGCGTTGAACCCATATTCAGAAAATCCATTTTGCGTTGCCACAATTTTACCCATGCATGATCTGTTTATTACATTCATTCATAATTACGAGGCGCTAAACACCACTTTCCCGTGGGATTCTCAATTAACATGATCATCCCGGCGGCTTAATCGGTATGTCAGGATGAATATATATCTAATTAGATAATTATATGGAGAGTAATAACGCGAGGCGAGAAAAATATGTATACAGTAGATCAATAACAAAAAACAATGATGATATGATGATGTTAATGAAGATGATGATAATGGTAATGGTAATGGTGAGAATGATTTTGATAATAGTGATAATAATAAAGATGGTGATGATATCAATCATCATGATTATGATAATTCTCTAATCATGATATCAATGACAGAACGAGTCGCAGCAATGGTAATTTAATAATACTAATAACTGTTTTTATAGAAATAGTAGAAATAGTTGGAATAAGATTTCTTACAGTGGCGGTGTCAGAAATATTTTCCACGTTAGCAATGGTAACAATAAGTTGGAGTAAAGTTATGGTACTAATAACAATTGCAATAATTATCATGGCAGTAGTAGAATAAGGATTACATTGGTAACGATAATAATGATAGATATAATAATAATGATATAAGAAAAGCTGTGATGATGGTGCCAGTGATAATAATGCGTGACATTATAGTAAAAAATATCGCTACTCTTTATGCTACGAATATCATACTAGTAATAATGTCATTGCAAAAAGATTAAAACTAATTCTGAAGTTTAAGCTTAAGATATTGACTCGAATAAGATCCTTACTGATAAAATCAATCACCTCTTTACTCATATCTTTATCTAATTTATTTGATGTTCACTTACCTGGGTGTAATATATGCAGATTTATTCATGTCTTCTGCAAAGACTTTTCTTCGCATTTCATAATCTGGAGAAGACTTCCGCTTTCGACGGCAGCAGCGCCACATTAACAAGGGAAAAGTGATGAGGGTAAGACAGGGAGAGAGAGAGAGAGAGAGAGAGAGAGAGAGAGAGAGAGAGAGAGAGAGAGAGAGAGAGAGAGAGAGAGAGAGAGAGAGAGAGAGAGAGAGAGAGAGAATCAAGAGGAATTGTCTCTGAAGTACGTATCTAATCTGTGAATGTAACGAGGTTTAGACGCAATGGGTTTAAAATGAGCAACAAATTTGACCTAGTCTTACCATGTAATCATAAGCGCGTTAGCCAGCGTGTGTAAAAATGCAAATTGCCTCCATTTTTGACGTTGTAGAAACATTTCTTTCCTATCCGGCGGTAAATACTTTGGTTATGCTTTTTTTT
>BOPN01004861.1:105000-107500 GCA_017312705.2 Penaeus japonicus | reverse complement strand
TATATATATATATATATATATATATATATATATATATATGCATATATATACATACATGTAGTTGCATACATATACATACATGTAGTTACATACATATACATACATACTTTGTTATATTCATACTTTTTCTTTATAATATTCAAGTGTTCAAGCCAGTGACAGTGGTTCGCTACATACGCATATAACCATCAGTGATAGCAGTCTAGCAACTTGCAATCCAGATTCTTGTGGTAGCTCTTCGCGCCGTGAGACCTACTTACCCGGCTCACCTGGCTCACTGCTGCCTCTTATCCATGAGAGACTTTGCAACTTCTCATCCACGGCTTACCTCACCTGACTCGGCTCTTCCGTCAAGCCGGACGAGCGGTACTAAGCCTGTTTCAGCTGTCGGCCCTCTGCTCTGGTGGTTCCCGGTTGTATTCTTTGTTGTGTAGGTGTGTGTGTGTGTGTGTGTGTAGGTGTGTGTGTGTGTGTGTGTGTGTGGTGTGTGTGTGTGTGTGTGTGTGTGTGTGTGTGTGTGTGTGTGTGTGTAGGTGTGTGTGTGTGTGTGTGTGTGTGTGTGTGTGTGTGTGTGTGTGTGTGTGTGTGTGTTTGTGTGTGTGTGTTTGTGTGTGTGTGGGATAGGGTGTGAATGTCTTCTCTCTCTCTCTCTCTCTCTCTCTCTCTCTCTCTCTCTCTCTCTCTCTATCTATCTATCTATCTATCTATCTATCTATCTATCTCATCCTATCTATCTATCTTTCTATCTATCTATTGTTGTTTTATTTTCAACAGCAATACAATATATATTTTTAAAAATAATCCTCTACCCAGGAGACAATCTGTAGATAATCCTATACCCAGAAAACAGAGAAATAAGCCATGAGGACGCATAAAAAAAAAAAAAAAAAAAAAGAAAAATAACTGAAGAAAAAGAAAAAAAGGTCCTTACAAGACTCCCGGCTACATTCTAACCAGGGCCCCTCGAGCCTTGCGTGTCAGGGCCTAACAAGCAACAAGTAACTCCGCTCCATTGACGTGACCCCGTGTCCCCAGAGGTCAGCGGATTATACTTACAAACCCCCTGTGTCTCGCGCCCCTGACTGCCTCGGTGTGTCATGAATATGTGTCAGATTGAGAAGCATTGCAGGAGCGAAAAATGCTTGTGCTTGTTGCTTTTCATACGAGTACGTGGTATTGAGAGGGAGGGAGAGAGAAACAGAGATAGATGGATAGATGGATTTATGGAGAGACGGATATATAGAGAGACAGAGACTGACAGAGACAGACAAAAACAGAAAGACAAAGACAGAGAGAGAGAGAGGGAGAGATAGAAGACAAAGACAGAGAGAGAGAGAGAGAGAGAGAGAGAGAGAGAGAGAGAGAGAGAGAAACAAAGACAAAGACAGAGATACAAAGACAGACACACAGACAGACGAGAGAGCGAGCTTCCCGACCCTCCGTCATGATTTACATAATATCATTAAGACTCCCATTATCACGCTACCTCACGCCCTTCCAACCACCTCCTTGTATGGGCTGCAGTGGTCTCTTTACTGCGCCGCCCTCGCTATGTGTGGTTAGAGGGTTGTGTATGCGTTATATAAGCATCAACTGTGACTATTTAGTTGTTGTTTTTTTATGATGTCTTTTTCTTGTGTTGGTTTACTAGTGGCAGGGGGGTGGGAGGGAGGGAAGGGAGGGTGGGAGGGAGGGAGGGAGGGAGGGAAGGATGGTGGGGGGGAGGGTGGGAGGGAGGGAGGGAGGGTGGGTGGGAGGGAGGGAGAGAGAGAGAGAGAGAACGAGAACAAGAGGGATATAAATAAAGGGAAATGAAGCAGAAATGGGGATAGAAGAAAGAGATTAAGAGGGAAAAGAGTTAGAAACAATAAAAAAGAGAGAAAAAGAAGGAAGAAAGAGACAACCGAAAAGAAAATGTGAGAGAGAAAAAGAAGAAGAGAAAAGAGAATGAAAGTGAAAGAGAGAGAGAAAAAAAAGAGACATCGAAAAGAAATGAGACAGAAAGAGATACAGCAAATAAGAGTGAGAAAGAGACAAAACGAGACAAGAAGCGAGATTGAGAGATAAAAGAGAAAGAAAAGGAGAATGAGAGAGAAGAGAACAGGGAAAATCGACTGAGAAAATTGAATAAGGGGGGAAAGGAAAATGAAAGAGAAAAAAATAAAAGAAACAGAGAAACTAGAATGAGAAAAACAAAGAGACAGACAAGAAAAAAAGGAAGAAAAGCAGACGGAGAAAATAATAAAAAGAAGAAATAAAAGAGAAAGGGGAATGAAGTAAAATAGAGAATAAGTGTAAATAGAATAAAAGAAACAAGAGGAGCAGAGAAAATTGAACGAGAAAAGAAGAGAGACAGAGAAAAGGAAATGAGAGAGAGAAAGAGAAAGAGAGAGAGATATAGATTGAGAGGGAGAGAGAGAGAGAGAGACGTCTTAACTCCTATAACTTTTCCTTCCTCCCAGAGTTAGCTAGCACACAGGCATTCTTTTCTCAACCGTCG
>BOPN01004861.1:95000-97500 GCA_017312705.2 Penaeus japonicus | reverse complement strand
ATGATGATAGTAATAGTAATGATAATACTGATATTAATAATATTAAAAACATGATAATGACAATAATAATGATAATAATGAATATACTAATAAAGATAATTATCACAATAATGATGGTAATTAGGAAAGTGATGATGATAATTACAACAAATCTAATAGTAAACACAATAATAATGATTTTTAAATGTGGTCTACTCAATATTGACGTGTGGTATTCGGGAATCAACACACACACACACATACACACACACACACACACACACACACACACACACACACACACACACACACACAACTCCCCCCCCACACACACACATACAACCCCCACCCACCTACCCCACACACAAACACACAAAACAAACAGACAGACACAAAATCCCCCCACCCACCCCACCCCCCCACCCCCACACACAAACAAACAATCAAACAAACACACATACAAAAGAAAGAAAATCCACAGACAAACACACATACAATAACACAAACAATTTCGTCAATAAAAAAAAGTAAATAAATAAAATATCTATGAAAAAAATAATAGAAATAGAAATTCTCTCTGAAAACGTGATCCGCCATATCATATCACAAGATAAGCAATAATAAAGATGATTTTAAAACAAAGGAACGTGTGCCTGCGTAATGTGACTCTGACAGGTGCGTGGTCTGAACTTTTTCTTCTATTTTTCCTTCTTTTTTCTTCTTTTTCTTCTTATCAGTACTGTCAGATTTATTATCATTGTCAGTATCGTTATGATCATTGTTAGCATTATTACTATTATCATTATTGTCGTTATTATCATCATTATTATCATCATCACTCTTACTTTTGTTATTCATCTCGTTTACATAAATTTCTCTTCCTTCTTCTTCTTCTCCTCTTTCTTCTCCTTTTTCTTCCTCTTCTTCTCTTTCTTCTTCTCCTTCTTGACCTTTTCTTTATTCTCCTTCTATTCATCCTCCTCCTTCTCTTTCTACTTCTCCTTCCCCTTCTTCTTCTCCTCTTTCTCTTTCTCCTTCTCTTTCTTCGCTTTCCCCTTCATCTTCTTCCCCTTCCACTATCCTTCTCCTTCTTCTCACTCTCCCCCTCCTTCTTCCCCTTCTTCCTCTTCTCCCTTTTTTTTTCTCCTTCTTCTTCTCCTTCCCCTTCTTCTTCTACCAGTTATCATTCTTTGCCTTAATAACACACCATCGACACTGATTACGTCATTGAACCGAATCTTGTGGATATATTTGATAACAATATAGATAGATAGATGCATATTTAGGTAAATAAATAGATAGATAAATGATTACTTAGATAAGCAGATGGATAGATAGATAGATGTATATTTAGGTGAACAGATAGATAGATAGATACATACATAGAGAAAGCTGATGGATATATACACATATAGATAGATAGATAGATTGAGAGAAAGAGAGACAGACAGACAAAGTAAGAGAAAGAGAGACAGGTTGAGAGAAAGAGAGACTTACAAATAGATTGAAAGAAAGACAGGCAGAAAGATGGAGAAAGAAAGAAATACATACAGATAGGTAGATGAAAGAGAGAAGGAGAGAAAGGCAGATAGAAAGATTGAGAGAAAGAGAGACAGATAAATTGAGAGAAAGGGAGGCAGACAGATAGACAAGCTGAGGTAACGAGAGACATATAGATTGATAGATTGAGAGAAAGAGAGACAGACAGATATACAAATAGAGAGAGAGACAGACTGACATATTGAGAGAAAGCGAGACAGGCAGATAGAGACATTGAAAGTGAGACAGACAGACAGACAAATTAGAAGAAAGAGACACAGCCAGATAAACAGAAAAGAAAGTGAGACAGACAAACAGAGAAATTGAAAGAAAAAGAGACAAGCAAATAGAGAAACTGAAAGAAAAAGAGACAGAGTGAAAGAGAAAAAACAAATAAACATACAAATAGACACAACGACCCAGAGACACAGAACCTAACTGACTTATATAAAACATCGCCATTAAAAAAAAATAAAAATAAATAAGATAAAATAAATAAATGAATAAAAAAAATACATCACTGCAATGATAAACAAGGATACAAAGTTATCTCCCAGCCACCAAGGCACAAGGCAGCGATAAGCTCGATGCTCCAGCTCTTGCAGAAGACTTCGGATGAATAAGTATGAAGGAGGGAAATAAACTCCTTAGATGAAGGAGCAATGAAGGAGGCCTTACAAGGCGACTCTCCATCTCGATAACTCCCTACGCCCTCCCGATTTGATAACGTAATCTTGTAAGGCTGCGGCGGGGGGAGGGGTGTGGGGGCGGGGGGTGGGGGGAGGAGAGGGTGGGGAGGAGGATGTATATGCATGTGGGTGACTGTGTGTGTGTGTGTGTGTGTGTGGAGGAAGGTGTGTGTGTGTGTGTGGAGGAAGGTGTGTGTGTGTGTGTGTGTGTGGAGGAGGGTGTGTGTGTTTGTTTGTTTGTGTGTGTGTGTGTTTGTGTGTTTGTTTGTGGGAGTGTGTGTGTGTGTGTGTGT
>BOPN01004861.1:75000-80000 GCA_017312705.2 Penaeus japonicus | reverse complement strand
TTGTTAGTCTCCCTCATGTCTTAATTAGCTCCGTGTGCATACTTTAACATTTCCTTCCCTCAGGTAATAAGCTCGTGTCTTGTGCTCCCTTGCTCTATTAGTGTGTGTGTGTGTGTGTGTGTGTGTGTGTGTGTGTGTGTGTGTGTGTGTGTGTGTGTGTGTGTGTGTGTGTGTGTGTGTGTGTGTGTGTGTGTGTGTGTGTGTGTGTGTGTGTGTGTGTGTGTGTGTGTGTGTGTGATGTATCGTCTTGCTCTGTGTTTTCTTGTTCTTCCTTTTTTTCATTATGACGGTTGTTTGGTTTTTGTTTCGTCTTTCTTTTGTTATTGTTATTTTTGCTTTTTTCTTTTGTTTTCTTTCTTTCTTTTTCTCACATTTTCCGTTTCTCGTCTTTTCTTCTCTCGTCAATTCTCTTTCTTTTTCTTCATCTTCTCCTTCATCTTTTTTTTTTTCTCTCGTCTCGTCTCTTTCTTCTTCTTCATCATTTTATTTTCGTTCACTACATATCTTTCTCTTTTTCTTCTTCATTTTCTGTGTCTTCTTCTTCTTCTTCTTCTCTTCTTCTTCTTCGTTTCTGCTCTTCTTATCGTCTCTCTCTCTCTCATTCTCTCTCTCTCTCTCTCTCTCTCTCTCTCTCTCTCTCTCTCTCTCTCTCTCTCTCTCTCTCTCTCTCTCTCTCTCTCTCTCTCTCTCTCTCTCTCTCTCTCATTCTCTCTCTCTCTCTACCTCGTTATCTATCTATGTATCTATTCATCTACCTCTCCTCCTTCTTCTCCTCTTTTCCTTTCTTCTTACTCCTGTTATTGTCCCATTTATCTAATATATTCTACATCCCACCCACACTCCCTGTCGCTCGGTAACGTATCTAGAAATGTTTACATAGGGTGGAGGTGAAGGGGGGTGGGGTGGGGTGGGGGGCGTCATATAGTCTTGACAGAAGGACAAACACACACACACACACACACTGTAAACAAAAACACATAATTACATTCATCTGTTTATTGTCATGAAAGATTCAAAAACAGCTTGAGGACACATTAACGACTGCTTTTACAAATACAGTTTCAGTCAGAAAGGAAAGAATTAAGATGATAGCTGGAGGGGAAAGGGGGGGATGGGTAGACCAAATAGTAGAAGGGTGGTGGGGGGGCTGTAATTACCCCCCCCCCCACCTTATCCTCTCACCCCCCCCTCCCCCCACCAAGAGATCCACCACTGCTCTCGCCATACACCTCACGCAGAAGCCAAGACGTGTTAATTAGCTGTCTGAATCAGAACATGCTTATGATTAATGTGTGTGCTTTGATCAAACTCCCCGTGAGTGAACAGTGAGTGAGTAAACACTTCAGAACATATAGTTTTGATTCGTCCTTATGTTAATGGGATTATTTGGTATTGAATATACTCTTTTGTGGATTTTGGGGGTTTGGGGGTTTGTGTGTGTTTGTGTGTGTGTTTGTGTGTGTGTGTGTGTGTTTGGGTTTGCTTGTGTGTTCAATTGTGTGTGTGTGTGTTTGTGTGCTTGTGTTTCTGTTTGGGTTTGTTTGTGTGTGCAATTGTGTGTGTGTGTGTTTGTGTGCTTGTGTTTCTGTTTGGGTTTGTTTGTGTGTGCAATTGTGTGTGTGTGTGTTTGTGTGTTTGTTTGTGTGCGTGTTTGTGTGTGTGTGTGGCTAGGTGTATGTATAGTCGTATATGTATGTTTGTTTATTTTGCTGTGCATATGTATACGTTTGTGTGTTTGTATGTATACGTTAGTGGATGTTTGTGTTTACGCCTGTGTGTGCTTTCTCTAATGTTTATTTTGCATAAAGTTTGAGGCAAGAAATGTATTTTCTGCATTGCTGGGGATTCCTGAGAAAAGTTAAATTGTTTTCCTGTCAATTCTTCAGTCATCCAGTGAAAGTAAGAAACCCTGTAAATAAACTAGGCAGTGAGGATTGAAAAGCCAGATAGACTGTTATAGTTATGTATATACATATATGTATATGTATATGCATATATACATATATATATATATATATATATATATATATATATATATATATATATATATATATATATATATATATATATATATATATATGTATCTCTCTCTCTCTCTCTCTCTCTCTCTCTCTCTCTCTCTCTCTCTCTCTCTCTCTCTCTCTCTCTCTCTCTCTCTTTCTATATATATTTCTCTCTCTCTCTCTCTCTCTCTCTCTCTCTCTCTCTCTCTCTTCCATGTGCGTCAGTAATATCATTCCCTTCATTAATATGCAAGCATGAAGATGAGTCTTTTATATGAATACGAAAAGCAGAAGAAAGCGAGTGAAATAATTGAAATATATAAAGCAAAAAATGCACCAAACAGACATATAAAATGATAATGAAAAATAGATTACAAAAATTACAAAACCATGAGGAATGAGATAAGATATGATTGAAAAGTGATGATACAAAATCAAAATATATTGCAGTATCCTTAGTAAGACAAAATGCTTGTTGAAATGTTGATGATAATGAAGAATGCAATGCTTATCTTGATGATGATTATAAAATTGAGGATTTTGCGAAACCAAAAGGAATTATTAATTCCTGTTGCTTGCCTGTTCTTTCATCATTCATCATTATCTGAATCTTCATCACTATTATTATTACTTATATGATATAATTAACGTGATTCTTATGATAAATGATATTCCTTGGTTAATTATTAGCTTCAACATCACCACTAACTTTGTCATCACAATCGCTAACTGCGCCCGCATCATTGTCACCATCACCACCATTAAATCCATCATCATCACCATCACTAACATAACCATCATCACCATCAATGCATCACCACCGCTACCATTACATCACTAACCCGCAACGTTGACACACCATAAACACCATCAATTCCATTTAATCCAATTTCCAGTTTCTGAATAAGCTTAAGTTCAAAATGTGTTTTGATGTATATAAAAAGGTATGAATGAGACAAAAAAAAATCTTAAAAACGAAAAAGATGTATTTGATGCGTTATGACGGTAATATTCATTGAAAAGATAAGAGTATATATGAATCACATAAAACACAAACACAGTAACGTGCACATAACAGATATAATAAAACACTGCCACAAAATGAAAGGAAAAACTCGCGACGTTTCGAACTTTTTAAAGATAGTTCCTCATCAGGCGTAAGCAATCCAAAAATTATTATATTCTTGTCCAAATTTACTTCTACTATTCATTTTTGGATTGCTTGCGCCTGAGGAGAAACTTTCTTTAAAAAGTTCGAAACGCGAGTTTTTCCTTTCATTTTGTGGCAGTGTTTTATTATAAGAGTATATATGTTATGTGTATTTCCGATGAAGTCTATCATTAAAACACATTAAACACATCATATATTTTTTTTTTTTTTTTTTTTTTATCATTGACGTATTATTTCCAAAACAATACGTCAGGTACATTACATCTTTTGTGTTGTTAAGAGATGAAGTTTTATTAATACTTTTTTATTTCTATCTACATTTGTCGGAATTAATGTTTTGACCTCAGTTGACCTTTCTTGGGGCGGATAATTATTGGTATCATCTTGTGACCTTTTGTTATATCTTCCGCTGTTGCGTATGTTGTGTGTAGATTATTGCATTGATGAAATTAAAATGATTAAGCTAATGATGAATGAAGAAATGTGATTATTTTTTTTTTTTTTTTTCTTGGCAGTGGGTTTATTGTAGTCCTTTCTGGATTTTGTTTTCTCTATTTGTTCTGTCTCTCTACGAATCTGTTCTTGTTTGTCTCTCTCTCTTTCTCTCTCTCTCTCTCTTCTCTTCTTCTTCTTCTCTCTCTCTCTTTCTCTTCACTTTCTCTCTCTTTCTTTCTCTCTCTCTCTCTCTTTCTTCCTCTCTCTTCTTCTCTCTCTCTCTCTTCACTCTTCTCTCACTCTCTATCCCTTACCTCTCGCATGTGTTTATGTTTATGTGTCTCTCTAAATACACAAACAACATTTTTAATTTTCCATTTTTTTCTTTCTTTCTTTTTTCATAAAATCTGGAACAATTTAAAGGCGCCACCTCGTGTGCAGGTTGCGACGCCCCACAGCGTTTCTGCAATTAGCGTAAATTGTCATCAAGGAGTAGCAATCCTCATTACTTTTCTTGCAGTGTTGCCATGGTGCTAGAGTTCTGTTATATATGTTGCAGGTTAAGTGGATGTAGGTATGCTTCACTGTGTGGGTATGTTGTGAAGTGTGTTGTGATAAGAGAAATGAAAGGTCTGGAAAAAAAAAAAACGTAAAATATCCTGTGTAATGTGATGATCCGTTTCTTTTAGCATGGAATCAAGGTGATATAATACGGATTGTGTTGTATCCATGCTTGTTGTGAGTGTGTGTGACGAGCCTGTACTATGTTTAGTAGAGAGAGAGAGAGAGAGAGAGAGAGAGAGAGAGAGAGAGAGAGAGAGAGAGAGAGAGAGAGAGAGAGAGAGAGAGAGAGAGAGAGAGAGAGAGAGAGAGAGAGGAAGATTCATGCACACATACATACATAGATAAATAAATAAATAAATGAATAAATATATGTATATATATATATATATATATATATATATATATATAAATATATATATATATATATATATATATATACATATATATATATATATATATATATATATATATATAAACATATATATATACATATATTAATTTATATGCATATACATTATACATACATACATTTATTAATTTATATATTTATTTATTCATATATATATAAACATTTCTCTATACAATCCCAACACATCCTCTCTCCTTTCAGCCCTGATGCTGCTCCACACGCAAAACGAGCCCTGCAACGCGATGCACGCAACAAACAACGACTACGTAATGAACCAATTCAGACGAAACAATACGCCCGGCGTTAAAAAAAACCTGGGTTCTTTCTGATGCTAGAGTACAAGGTCAAGGATTTTCAAGTCAAGAGAGGGAGAGGGAGTGGGAGAGGGAGAAGGAGATGGAGAGAGAGAGTGGTAAGA
>BOPN01004861.1:65000-70000 GCA_017312705.2 Penaeus japonicus | reverse complement strand
TCATCACAGTTATCATTATTATAAAGGATATTAATATTATCATTATCATCATCATCATTATCATCTTTATCATCATTATCATCATTATTATAATTATCAGCATAACCATTTCCACAGTTTATTTCAAACCATCTACCATTCCCTTAATAGACAGAACATCACTAGGAAAACATATATTCTAATAGATAAGACTGGTCTGAGTTTCTACCTTTGAACTGAACCATAAAAATGCATTACGAAAATACAACACTTTTCTCGTAAACAATACATCACGAAAATACAACACTTGTCTCGTAAACAATACATCACGAAAATACAACACCTGCCTCGTAAACAATACATCTCGAAAATACAACACTTGTCTCGTAAACAATACGTCACGAAAATATAACACATGTCTCGTAAACAATACATCACGAAAATACAACACTTGTCTCGTAAACAATACGTCACGAAAACACAACACCTGCCTCGTAAACAATACATCACGAAAATACAACACTTGTCCCGTAAACAACACATCGCGAAAATACAACACTTGTCTCGTAAACAATACATCACGAAAATACAACACTTGTCTCGTAAACAATACATCACGAAAATACAACACCTGCCTCGTAAACAATACATCACGAAAATACAACACTTGTCTCGTAAACAATACATCGCGAAAATACAACACCTGCCTCGTAAACAATACATCACGAAAATACAACACTTGTCTCGTAAACAATACGTCACGAAAACACAACACTTGTCTCGTAAACAATACATCGCGAAAATACAACACGTGCCTCGTAAACAATACATCGCGAAAATACAACACTTGTCTCGTAAACAATACATCACGAAAATACAACACTTGTCTCGTAAACAATACATCGCGAAAATACAACACCTGCCTCGTAAACAATACATCGCGAAAATACAACACTTGTCTCGTAAACAATACATCACGAAAATACAACACTTGTCTCGTAAACAATACATCGCGAAAATACAACACGTGCCTCGTAAACAATACATCGCGAAAATACAACACGTGCCTCGTAAACAATACATCGCGAAAATACAACTGCCTCGTAAACAATACATCGCGAAAATACAACACTTGTCTCGTAAACAATACATCTCGAAAATACAACACTTGTCTCGTAAACAATACATCACGAAAATACAACACCTGCCTCGTAAACAATACATCACGAAAATACAACACTTGTCTCGTAAACAATACATCACGAAAATACAACACGTGCCTCGTAAACAATACATCGCGAAAATACAACACCTGCCTCGTAAACAATACATCACGAAAATACAACACCTGCCTCGTAAACAATACATCACGAAAATACAACACTTGTCTCGTAAACAATACATCACGAAAATACAACACTTGTCTCGTAAACAATACATCGCGAAAATACAACACGTGCCTCGTAAACAATACATCGCGAAAATACAACTGCCTCGTAAACAATACATCTCGAAAATACAACACCTGCCTCGTAAACAATACGTCATGAAAATACAACACTTGTCTCGTAAACAATACGTCACGAAAATACAACACTTGTCTCGTAAACAATACGTCATGAAAATACAACTGCCTCGTAAACAATACATCTCGAAAATACAACACTTGTCTCGTAAACAATACATCACGAAAATACAACACCTGCCTCGTAAACAATACGTCACGAAAATACAACACTTGTCTCGTAAACAATACGTCACGAAAATACAACACTTGTCTCGTAAACAATACATCACGAAAATACAACACTTGTCTCGTAAACAATACATCACGAAAATACAACACCTGCCTCGTAAACAATACATCACGAAAATACAACACCTGCCTCATAAACAATACATCACGAAAATACAACACCTGCCTCGTAAACAATACATCACGAAAATACAACACCTGCCTCGTAAACAATACGTCACGAAAATACAACACCTGCCTCATAAACAATACATCACGAAAATACAACACCTGCCTCGTAAACAATACATCACGAAAATACAACACCTGCCTCGTAAACAATACGTCACGAAAATACAACAACTGCCTCGTAAACAATACATCACGAAAATACAACATGTGCCTCGTAAACAATACATCACGAAAAAAAACAATACTTGTCTCGTAAACAATACAACACGAAAATACAACACTTGTCTCGTAAACAATACATCACGAAAATACAACACTTGTCCCGTAAACAATATATCACGAAAATACAACACTTGTCTCGTAAACAATACATCACGAAAATACAACACCTGCCTCGTAAACAATATATCACGAAAATACAACACCTGCCTCGTAAACAATACATCACGAAAATACAACAACTGCTTCGTAAACAATACATCACGAAAATACAACACCTGCCTCGTAAACAATACATCACGAAAATACAACACCTGCCTCGTAAACAATACGTCACGAAAATACAACAACTGCCTCGTAAACAATACATCACGAAAATACAACATGTGCCTCGTAAACAATACATCACGAAAAAAAACAATACTTGTCTCGTAAACAATACAACACGAAAATACAACACTTGTCTCGTAAACAATACATCACGAAAATACAACACCTGCCTCGTAAACAATATATCACGAAAATACAACACCTGCCTCGTAAACAATACATCACGAAAATACAACAACTGCTTCGTAAACAATACATCACGAAAATACAACACCTGCCTCGTAAACAATACATCACGAAAATACAACACCTGCCTCGTAAACAATACGTCACGAAAATACAACAACTGCCTCGTAAACAATACATCACGGAAATACAACACCTGCCTCGTAAACAATACGTCACGAAAAAAAACAATACTTGTCTCGTAAACAATACATCACGAAAATACAACACATGCCTCGTAAACAATACGTCACGAAAAAAAACAATACTTGTCTCGTAAACAATACATCACGAAAATACAACACATGCCTCGTAAACAATACGTCATGAAAATACAACACCTGCCTCGTAAACAATACATCACGAAAATACAACACCTGCCTCGTAAACAATACATCACGAAAATACAACAACTGCTTCGTAAACAATACATCACGAAAATACAACACCTGCCTCGTAAACAATACATCACGAAAATACAACACCTGCCTCGTAAACAATACGTCACGAAAATACAACAACTGCCTCGTAAACAATACATCACGAAAATACAACATGTGCCTCGTAAACAATACATCACGAAAAAAAACAATACTTGTCTCGTAAACAATACAACACGAAAATACAACACTTGTCTCGTAAACAATACATCACGAAAATACAACACTTGTCCCGTAAACAATATATCACGAAAATACAACACTTGTCTCGTAAACAATACATCACGAAAATACAACACCTGCCTCGTAAACAATATATCACGAAAATACAACACCTGCCTCGTAAACAATACATCACGAAAATACAACAACTGCTTCGTAAACAATACATCACGAAAATACAACACCTGCCTCATAAACAATATATCACGGAAATACAACACTTGTCTCGTAAACAATACGTCATGAAAATACAACACTTGTCTCGTAAACAATACATCACGAATATACAACACTTGTCTCGTAAACAATACATCTCGAAAATACAACACTTGTCTCGTAAACAACACATCACGAAAATACAACACTTGTCTCGTAAACAATACATCACGAAAATACAACACTTGTCTCGTAAACAATACATCACGAAAATACAACACCTGCCTCGTAAACAATACGTCACTGTATGTCATCATAGGCTGAGTTGTGGTGCTCGTTTTTCTTTCTTAATCATTGTCATATTTTTGGGAACTTTTGATATGTGTCGATGGAAAGGGAATAAAAGAGATGATAAAGAGAGACACAGGGAAAAAGGATTAGGAACATTTTCATCATTATTTTCATCATTTTCGTCATTATCATCATTATCATCATTATTACGAATATTATCGTCATTATCTTTATTAGTATTATCATTATTGTTATCATTATTATCATTATCATCCTTATTGTTGTTGTCTTTATTGTTATCACCATTGATATTATCAATACTATTATGATTTTTATTGTTATCAAAGTCATTATTATCATAATTATCATTGTCATTATTTTTAGGATCATAATTATCATTATAATTATCCTCATTATAATTTTCATTATCAGCGTTATTTTGATCGTTATCCTTAACATAGTTGATAAAATGTTTTTATTATAATTATTATCATCTTATTTTTATTACTGAAATCATTATCATCACCATTATCATTGTTATTATTGCAATCATTAATGCTATCATTACCATTGTTATTATCATTTCTTATAATCATCATTGTTATTATCATCATCCTTATCATCGTATGATTAAGTTGATTTATCAAATAAACATTGCAAATAAAACATAAACACTTTTACAACTAAAGAAAGTGTTGACAAAGAGAACATAGTCTGAAGCATCATAACATGACATAACATAACATAATGTGACGTAACACTATTTACGTGTCCTTTCATAAGCTGTTCATGATGATAAGAATGATTATGATGATGATGATGATCAATATGTTACTCATTGTTATCATTATTACTATCATCATTCTTATCTGAATTGTTATTATCATTACTAGTGCCACTATTATTAGTATATTCATTTTAGCATTACTATTATCTTTACTATTATCATTTTCATTGTTATCCGTGTTACTGTTATCATGTTTGTTATTACAAGTGACATTACCTTTATCAAAATCATTATTACTATCATTATCACTATCATCATCACCATTGTTATTAACAATACCTCTGTTATTACTATCTTCATTCACAAAATACTAATCAAATAGCATACTGTCATTAAATCATTCTAATCTGTTACCCTTATCACCATAATCACCATTACTATTTCACTATCATCAACATTAACCATAACGAACAACACCATAACG
>BOPN01004861.1:37500-45000 GCA_017312705.2 Penaeus japonicus | reverse complement strand
TATATATATATATATATATATATATATATATATATATATATAATCATTTCTCTCTCCCTCTTTATTATTTCCCTCTCTAGGTGGTTGTCGGTGTTTGCGTGTCTTTAACTCTATGTGTGTGTGTGTGTGTGTGTGTGTGTGTGGGTGGGTGTGGGTGGGTGCGTGCGTGTGTATGTGTGTGTGTGCGTGTTTGGGTGTGGGTGGGTGGGTGTGGGTGGGTGCGTGCGTGTGTGTGTATGTGTGTGCATGTGCATGCGTGCGTGTGTACATTGCGTTTGTATGTGGGCGCGCGCATTTTTCTCTCTGTGTCCGATCGCCAATGACGCAAAATCAAGTACGTCAGTTATTGGAGAGTCCAGGGGGAGTAAGTGGAGTGTCCCGAGTTAACAAACAGATATTGTGACATGAGAGTTTAAAGAGAAAGAACTCAAAAGCCGTCGCAGAGAGACTAGTCGCAACGTGTCTATTCGCTTCTGGTCAACAAAAAGCACGGAGACCAATGACCAGGCTCCTCGCGTGATTGTGACGTCACGAGGGGATGTGAACTAACATGCATGCACCTTTAGAAATAGATGTATGTCTGTGAATATAGTATAAACGCATATTAATAGACAGTGAGATAGATATAGGTAGAGATATAGATATGAATATTCATATATATTTATTTGTTTTGTTATATGATTGTATAAATATAAATGTAATGCTTGGGATATTGTGTAACAGTATTACAGAAACTGATGCCAGAGTTTTATTATCTTTAATACGAGGAGGCATTAATAGCATCTTTTATGATACAAATGCCCCTACCTGAATAAAAAATGATGATAGTGATGATAATAAGAATAACAATAACAATAATGAGCAAAAATAGATAGATACATTACTTGGCTAAAATGCTTCAAATGAAACTAGACCACAAAGAGAACTAGGATGTAATTAGATAAACACATTCAATTAATTATTTTGAATATTCTATTGGAAAATCATTCTAACACTTCACCTTACACTCAGACAAGGCTCATTAAGAGAACAGAGAAAAAAGAATTGTATATTGATATCAACTGTTATTAGATTCATTAGCCGGTACGTATTTCTTCAAAGTTGATAAAACAATAAAACACAAAACAAATTGCAAATAAATAATTATTCTGGTGATACGAAAAGGGTAGTATCGTATTTGTATAATTGTAGCTCACTGAGAAAGTGGTGTTTCTATGTTGATTTTTACCTTATCTTGATCGCAGAAATGCAACGATTGATTCAACTCGTATAAAGATGAGGCATTGCAATCCTTTATAATCTATTCACATTTGATCAAAAGATTATCCAGTTTTTTTTTTTTTTTTTTTTTTTCTTTTTTTTTCTTTTTTTTTTTGGTATTCGAACCTGGTGTCTTACCTGCCTGGATGCCCTTCCTGACGTCAACCGTGGTTCAGCTTAGGCGCGGCGCGAATGCTGAGCTTTCGAACCTGCTGATTCCTTGCTGACTGAAGAAAAATGTGTTCGAATATTATTATAGAGTAAAAAAGATTTTTCTTTTTTTAATCATAATATCTCTAGGATTAGAAATATCATTAAATCACCTTTGTCTGATGTACACCTTGTGCGCACAGATAATAGATAAAAAAGATAAAAAGATGCATATTAGTGTTAATAACTGGGATAATCATCATTAAATACGAGCAATACGAATAATGATAATGGTAGATATAACGATGATAATGATATTGATAATAATAATAATTGTGCCGTTACCATTAATATCATTATCATTATTACCATCATTATCACACTTTTTAATAATCATTGTTATATAACACTATCTATGGCAATGATGATAAGTGATAATGATAATGATATTTGTGTCATTACCATTATTATTATAATTACTGTTACTATCATCATAATTATCATTGTCATTATCCTCACCATGATTATGATCACGATAATTATTATTACTATTATCATCATCATTAGTAGTAGTATCACTATCACTATTATCATTGTCATTATCATCATTATTATTCTTATTACAATCATCATTATCATCCTCATTATTATCACTAATATCATCCTTATCCTCACCATTAGCATTACCATCATCATGATAATCTGTTTAATTTGAATAATGATAAATATAATGATAATAAAAATAATGAATAAAATTCCAGTAATTGATTTAATATTTCAGAAATCTCTCAATATCAACGATCACATTTTCAATCTGGCACATTTTGACATCACTGACATGACGTGTACGTGTGTGTGTGTGTGTGTGTGTGTGTGTGTGTGTGTGTGTGTGTGTGTGTGTGTGTGTGTGTGTGTGTGTGTGTGTGTGTGTGTGTGTGTGTGTGTGCGTTTGTGCGCGTGTGTACGTGACCAAGAAACCTAATATCACCTGTTCATAATAAAATATTCGTTTCCGTCTTTAAGAAGAAGCCTCCACTTTATTCCTAAACATATTACGTACAAAGCTGTACCATTAATCAAAAAATAACTGGCCATAGACACACTTCATATTAACACTTCCTATTTCTTCCCTGGATTATAAAATTTTGAACAAGATGTGAAATATTGATCTTCGACATTTTAAACGAGAAATGAAATCCACTGAAATAATCCTAATAAAAAACAGTTATCTGCTGATTCCAAAAGAAAATATACGAAGTTTTCCAGTTTCTTCTGGACTCGAGCATAATAAAGTTCAGACGATGAAAAATTTTATATAAAGCGTTTTTCTTTTTTTTCAATAATCTCTCTAAAACTTTTAGTTCGGATCGTAAATACAAAAAGTGCCCAAAATCTGCCAAAGTGAAAATCATTCATTGAAATATGCGATTCTTACATTTGTTTCTACTTTACGAGTTTCTACAAATAGCAAAATCTTTGTTTAATTCCGAATTACGTAACATAGAGACATGTATGCATAACACATTTAACAAATAGTCAGAATACGTAGCAGAATACGTAGCACATATTCCATAAAAAATAAACCGAAAATAAAACAGTAAAGTGACTTACAAAAGCGCATACGAGTTAAAAATCAATACACTTGAGTAAGGCGCGTCACAGCTGACAAACAAGGAAGAGATAAGTCAGGAACTGAAACCAGCTGATCCGTCGCGTTTTTACACTCCTTTGGTGCGTTTGATCCTTGCTTATTTATTTCGCTTCCTTGGATGCTCTCATATTTGATTACTTCACGTGAAAGATGAATAATAAAAAAAAAATGTAATTCAAAAGGGGTTGATGTGATGTATCTTGTTATCTCATTTTTATCTTTTCTAAAGAAAAAATATATATATCGCAAAATTTTGTTTTTAGTGCGATGTGGAAATAATTCAGTTTGAGGCAGGAATGTAAATGTAAATAGGCACGTACTGTTTCACTCGTACACGGAGACATTTTATATTATAACGTTATTTACTTCTATGGCTAAGAAGTATGGAGACAGCGACTGGTCTAGCTGACTCCTATCTAGTTAAATAATCTACTATATTAGCAAAAGCGGCAGAGGAGTCACAGAAGCATATACAGATAGATAGATAGATATATAGATAGATGGATGATGTATGTGTGTATGTATATATATATATATATATATATATATATATATATATATATATATATATATATATATATATATATATATATATATATAATTTTGTGTGTGTCAACACTTTGTTTGAAAAATTATATACCAACGAATCCGAGTTTTCTGAAAATAAGCCCTTAAATGTCCCTAACTGCAGTTAATACATCGATGTAACATGTAGCCTATAGTCAAACCAGAAGTCTTATGAATTAAAACAGTATGGAAAAGTATTGTGTTTTCCTATTGTTTTTTTTTATATATATATCCTTAAGTCCCTCGTCTTTATTATCAAACAATCAGCAAAAGGTCTATGGATATTTGAAATAGTGCAAGACAAATGTTCCTCAGCAATACAATACAATTAGAACTAACGGTGAAATACAAATTATACTTTATCATGATAGATCATTATCATCATTATCATTGTCAGTATCATAACCAATATCGTTATAATTTGCATGTTCATCATAATAACTAATTATCGAGAAGGATAAATTGAAAAAAAATGAAATTTGCAAGTGATGCGCATTATCCTACATAATAATACTATTGGTAGTATTAACAGCAAAGCATTATTACTCTTACTTTGCCAATGTTTCTGGGTGTTTATGCAGAGCTCATGATCATTCCTCCACTGAGCATTTATAGATTCTTGGCCATTCCTTTGGCATTGTCTTTAACATCGGTCCGTACCGTGTGACGAGTCATGCACTCTATAAGAACTGCATGATTTTTTTTTTTTTTTTTTTTTTTTTTAGTTGGGCGAGCATTTTGTGCAATGTAAGGTTTTACTTTTTTACGGAATTGTGAGGTTTATATAACCGATTGAGGATCTATGCCAAGGATGTAATAGACACTCCTTTTTTTTTCTTTTTTTTTTCTTCTTTTTTTTACATACCCTATATTAGCACATGATAAGGAATGCATTCTGTGTATAGGAACTTAAGTAATTTTTTCTGTTTCTATTTCATTCGTAAAATGTACAAGAGAGGAAGATGCCCTGGACTAGCATAGCTACATACCTTGCACCGCTTACAGCAACCTCTATCTCTGTTCCCTTCTGGTGTGTTGAGTTTCCCTAGAAACGGCTCTCTCTAGTTATTCTGGGGGAACGGACCGCCTTCTCGTGTGGATATACGGGCTAGAGAACCTCAAGTGACATAACATGTTTGTGATTATCATTATCGTTATCATTAAACGTTAATTATATATGTATACTTCGAGCAAAGTAATACAGTCTATTCACCGCTCCTGTCATAGTATGGACGTTTTGCCACCCGTCGCCATGGCCGTTTGAATTATGTCATGACATGCATGCCACCCACATGTATGACAGCTGATCGCATGGCATGTACGTTTTGTCATTCAGAACTAGCGAACTATTACTATCATTGCCTAGGCAGAACGGAGGAAGTTATGTGCATGCTGGCATTTATTAGTGCATTATCATAATTAGCTTCTTGGTAAGTAAGTAAGATAACACAAGTAATTACCTATGGATTGAGATGAGAATTTATGAGTAAACTAACCCTGATCCAAGAACCATTTGATTTTCTTTGGTAAACCAGATTTTCTTATAGGTTTAGGGTCTAATAGCAGAATTCTTCAAGGTAAATGTTTTTCTTAGGGAAGTTCATTTTGTTTTAAAACATTGTGGTAAACTAGTGTGTTTTCAACGTTAAATTCTGGTCATCGTCAGAGGTTTTCGCTCCTTTAGTGCCCTCTAACCCCCCACCCCCCCCAACCTTCGTCTTATCAACTGGATATCATATTGATGAATCATTTTGCAACACGTTGGCCTTTCCAAATCCATCTTTAACCAACATCGAGCAATAGAAAAAAACAACAACAACAACAAAGTTCTCCGAGCAAGACAGGAGGCGATGTTGTATGCGTGTATATATATCATGGAAACAAATGATTCTGTTCTTAAGGAATGCTTTATTTTATACTGTGTGTATAGAGAGGCTGAACAATGCAGCTACCCTAACGACTATTCCTATGAGACGCTGCGCATTCGCGACACTGTGGAGAAAGTTAAGGTGTCTTTTTTTTCCTTTCATAGTAAGAATATCTATTCTTCCGGCTCTTCGTTGTGTATATAATGCGCATGTGGTTATTTTCTGATATCATTATTGATATTGATATTATTTGTATTATTATTACTGTTATTATTATCAATGTAGTCGCTGATTTCAATTAGCCTTAATATTATAATTTTCACTATCATTGTTGATATAAACACTTGCATCAGTAGAAGTAGAAATAGTAGTATTTACTATACTTCGTATATTTATCATTTCTATTGTCTTCACTATAATTCATGAATATAAATACGTTTGTTAGTAGGAGTAAGAGTAGCAATATACCCTCTAATTACACCCTACGATTTGTTCATGTAATTTGGTGCATGAGTCGTAAATTTCCACGTGATTTAATACTAATTGCTCTGGAGATCTATATAATACTGAGTGCCCATCTAATCACATACTTGAAAGCATCTAAATCAGATAAGATATACATAGAGGAATTAATAATGATGATCATGATGATAAAGGTAATAATGATAATAATAATGACAATGACTATACTGCTGGTAATGCTTTTGGTGTTGTGAGAAATATTTTTACTCTAGTCTCAGCGTTCATAAAAAAATATATATAATAATAAATTAATGACACGTTTCCAAAGAGTAATTATTTGTTTCCGCGTTATATATAAACTCCATTTGTGTTCTCGGGAGACATTTTATCATTAACGATGATGTTCAGAGACGGTTATTGAAGAATTAAAAGAAAAATGGATTCAGTGTCAAGTACGTATCAATATCCTAAATATTGCAATAATGATAGCAAGGAAATATACCAAGATTGATGATAATGATGATGATGATGAAAGTATTATGATGATTATAAGAACAAAGGAACAAGCATGAACAACTTGTAAGAGTAAGATGTACGGAAGTTGCAGTTGCTTTCGTTACCCTGCTTCGTAGACTATCTTGTGGGCTGATTTGCCATAGTTTTTAATGGTAATATTTATAGGATTGGTGATTGAGTACGATAGCTTTACCTTTTTGAATTCCGTGTTTGAATATGTGTGTGTATATGTATATATATGTGTGTGTGTTTATAATTATGTATATATATATATATATATATATATATATATATATATATATATGTATGTATATATATATGTATGTATATATATATATATATATATATATACGTAATATATAAATATATATATAAAAGTATATGTATATATATATATATATATATATATATATATATATATATATATATAATGTCCCTTGCCTCGTAATATCTAGACCCTCAACCCGTGACCTGAGCCCTTTGACTGGACCGTGACCTCGCTTTTGGCCAGAGTTGGCATTAAGTGCAGACCTGATTCTCGTTAGCTTTCATTTTGGTTGATTCTTTGATCACCTAGAATACATCACGTTTATACGCCATAAGCTAAGGGTGCTTCAACGATATCAGTGTCAAAAAAAGAAAAAAATAGACTTTGTTGTTACCCAAGAACTTCGATATCCATGTTTTCCGAAATCCGTAACAAAAAATAATCATGATGTTTTGCTGCTTGCATTTTTTTCATCATTTGGTTGATATCTAAAAAAAATGATAAAATAAAAAATGGTATTAATAACATTATAAAGAATGTCTTTGTGTATTTTTTTGTAAATTTACATCGACCTCTATTTGTCTGAGTATTTATGTGTTTGTTCATATGCAACATCAATGTTATTCATGATTTTCCTTGATAAACTAAATGGAATGACAATGCAATGAAAGGAATTCGGAATAAGATTAATCACGAACTCACTTCAAGGAAAGAAAGTGACATTTTGATTTACGTAATAAAAAAAGTGATATTAATTT
>BOPN01004861.1:17500-20000 GCA_017312705.2 Penaeus japonicus | reverse complement strand
AAAATTGTTATCAATAAAATCTGAAATCACTAACTAGTTCACTATCCAACAACAACCAATACATTTTGCTAGTTCGTTTTGTTTATTTGTTGTTGTTGTTGTTGTTTTCGATCTCCCACAAAAGCAAATTAACCCTCTAAAGCCATTCGGGAGATAACAGTGCAACTATGGAGTCTCGAGCCACACACAATACCAGCTCTTGAAGTTGGAGTATCCTGAAGTCCCTGTCGTGTTTCCAACTTCTTATCAGGTCTTGTAAACTTTCTCAATTTTCCGAGAAGTGGTTACCGCAACTGTTGCCAGCGGGCGAAGAAGTAGGAAGCTAACACAACGTTTATTAAAAGAGTTTACGTTGAAAGATGGACGGACGGACGACGGAGCTTCGAGATCTTTCGAGAACTTTTTTTCGAACGAGGCAACAGGAACACGAGTCGTAAAAGGAAGGCAATTATGATGATGGTAACGTTTATGGTGTACTTAGAGGGATGTAGGTGGGTTGAGGTGGGTTGAGGTGGGTCGTGGGTGGGTGTGGGTGGGATGATAGTCGTGTTTGTGACTGGAAGGAAGTGACGTCATGAAGCCACGAGTCAATGGCGGAATATCAACACTTTTTTCTGTTTGTTTACATAGTGTGAGCTCGTGAAAAAATACAATCTGATGAAAATTGTAGTGAAAGTAAGATTATACAATCGAGTGATAAAATAACGGTGACAGTAATAAAAAATCTGAAAATAATTATGAGATTCGGTTACGTTACACGTCAATTGTTTTCGCTCGTAAGATCATCTGAAGTTATATTCTTGGCTGACATCATTACACTCTTCGTCTCCTCCCCTTCCTCTTCTCCATTTTCCTCCTCCTCCTCCTCCTTAACTGCCTCCTCCTCTTCCTCCTCCTTAACCGCCTCCTCCTCCTCCTCCTCCTCCTCCTCCTCCTCCCCCTCCTCCGCCTCCTCCTCCTCCTCTTCCTCCTCCTCCTCCTCCTCCTCCTCCTCCTCTTCTCCTCCTCCTCCTCCTCCTCCTCCTCCTCCTCCTCTTCTCCTCCTATCCTCCCCTCCTCTCCTCTCCTCTCCCCTCCCCTTCCCTCCCTTCCCATCCCAACCCCTCCTCTCCCATCCCCATCTCCCATCTCCCATCAATTTTCCTTTTTTTTCTCCTCTCTCTCTCTCTCCACTCTTTTGAAAATACCGTGCAATAATTACAGCTATGATAAGCCTTTATCATTGACGTCATCCTTACATTCTCGCCGAAACCCTTCAAGCTCATTGTATGGAACTGCAGATTAGTTCTATGGCATGTGGCTTCAGGTGAGCGGGGTCGGAAAATATGTCGTTATCAGAGCTATTTCAGGTAAATATCAGGTGACTTTTTGACTCGTATAACAACATATGTCAAATTCGTACGTCTTTTGTTTTCGTTTTTTTTCGTTTTCTTTTCTTTTCTTTTCTTTCTTTTTCTTCGTTTTCTTTCTTTTTCTTGTTATTATCATTGTTAAATGTGTTGATCAAAGCACGCCATGATTATGCAAGATAGATTATTGATAATGTTGATTAGCGAACTTTTGAGACTTCCAAACGGAGTGGACTTTTTGCTTTGGGAGTCGCGCCTTCGCACCGACTCTCTTGCAGAAACGAAACGTATCAACATTAGCAACAATAACAACTACAGAAACAAGAATGTCATCATCAACAGTAATAAGAATAACATCATATCATTATCAACATCAGCAACGCAACATCGATAAAAAAAACAGCAATAACATCCACATCACTGTTTTGTGTTTGTTTTTTTGTTTTTTGTTTTCCTAGATGAGATACAAATGAACTTCCGTTATCAAGAAACCTTAAAAGTTGAAGATCATTTCAAATGTTTTATCTACATTTTTTTTTTTTTTTTTTTTTTCGTCGTTTGAGATTTGAGGAATCACATATGAAGATATTTTCCTCATATTTCTAACTCCTGAAAAGCTGGAAACAATATCCTGTTTTCGTTTTTTCGTTTTCTTCTTTTTTTTTTTTCTTTTTTCCCGTATGGAGAAGTTTCTACGGAGTTACTAGATCATCATAAGGTTTTAAGTTCAAACTTCTGGACCTTCTTTTAGAACTTGAGGAAAAAAAATATATGGAAGAAAAAATGAATCACGTGATTAATTTACCTTTTTTCATCTTTTTTATTTTTTTATTTCTCTGACAAAAACTTTCCAATTCCTTTACCTTAGTAAATCAATAGCCACTATTTATCTACCATTATTGCACCTTCGTCGCTTGCAGTATTATATAAAGAATCATTAGCGAGAATGGCCGTTAACGAAACATCGAAAAGAGTGAAATACAGTTTAATACAGTCAATACAATATGCAAAAATTATTTAATGTCCTTTTCCCTTCGATTCAAAGTCAATTTTGATTTAGAGTTTCGGTCTTTCTCTTCACGTATCTTTCTGTCTCTCTTACTGAAGATATATATAAATAAATAGATATATATGTATATATATATATATAT
>BOPN01004861.1:0-7500 GCA_017312705.2 Penaeus japonicus | reverse complement strand
AAAGACAGAGCCAGAAAAAGAGAAAAAAAAAGGTAATTGACAACCATCCAAAAGAGAACGACCTTTGAGACACAGCCACAAGGTCATGACCTAGGTTGCACCGGAGACAAAGATACCAAGTAATATATTACCACCGAACTTTGCACTTAAATTGAGATATAATGCCTTTGGGAACATAGCGGTGTAGAATGGCATCCGGTTTGATATTGTCCCTCGAATATAAGGCTTAGTTTCCCTTCAGAAGACATAACCTAATGCACTTCGTGAAGTTTCTATTCCATAAAGCATATCTAGACCTACATACACAAGCACATGCATACACACACAAAGACATTTACAAATACAGTTAGAGGTCATAGACAAGGGTAAAGACATGTACTGATCTGTCTTTTTTTATGAATAGGACAAAACGAGAGAAAGAAAGATAAATACAAAGCGATAATTTCAAAGCAAATACCAAGAGACAATTATCTAAGGTAGTTATTTATTATCATATCATGCGACAAACACTGACGATACTAAAGTCCTGAGCGTGTCCGGGTCTTGCAATTTGCAATGCTGCAGGAGGCAGGGCAATCAGCGGAACAAGAACACCTGTAACGCCGCTGTTGGTGAGTCAGTCATGCACAGAGAACAAGAGGAGAGCGTGGAAAGAACAGTCATGCACAGAGGACAAGAGGAGAGCGTGGAAAGAACAGTCATGCACAGAGAACAAGAGGAGAGCGTGGAAAGAACAGTCATGCACAGAGAACAAGAGGAGAGCGTGGAAAGAACAGTCATGCATAGAGAACAAGAGGAGAGGGTGGAAAGAACAGTCATGCATAGAGAACAAGAGGAGAGGGTGGAAAGAACAGTCATGCACAGAGAACAAGAGGAGAGCGTGGAAAGAACAGTCATGCACAGAGAACAAGAGGAGAGGGTGGAAAGAACAGTCATGCACAGAGAACAAGAGGAGATGGTGGAAAGAACAGTCATGCACAGAGAACAAGAGGAGAGCGTGGAAAGAACAGTCATGCACAGAGAACAAGAGGAGAGGGTGGAAAGAACAGTCATGCATAGAGAACAAGAGGAGAGGGTGGAAAGAACAGTCATGCACAGAGAACAAGAGGAGAGCGTGGAAAGAACAGTCATGCACAGAGAACAAGAGGAGAGCGTGGAAAGAACAGTCATGCACAGAGAACAAGAGGAGAGCGTGGAAAGAACAGTCATGCACAGAGAACAAGAGGAGAGCGCGGAAAGAACAGTCATGCACAGAGAACAAGAGGAGCGCGTGGAAAGAACAGTCATGCACAGAGAACAAGAGGAGAGCGTGGAAAGAACAGTCATGCATAGAGAACAAGAGGAGAGCGTGGAAAGAACAGTCATGCACAGAGAACAAGAGGAGAGGGTGGAAAGAACAGTCATGCACAGAGAACAAGAGGAGAGCGCGGAAAGAACAGTCATGCACAGAGAACAAGAGGAGCACGTGGAAAGAACAGTCATGCACAGAGAACAAGAGGAGAGCGTGGAAAGAACATTCATGCACAGAGAACAAGAGGAGAGCGTGGAAAGAACATTCATGCACAGAGAACAAGAGGAGAGCGTGGAAAGAACAGTCATGCATAGAGAACAAGAGGAGAGCGTGGAAAGAACAGTCATGCACAGAGAACAAGAGGAGAGGGTGGAAAGAACTGTCATGCACAGAGAACAAGAGGAGAGCGTGGAAAGAACAGTCATGCACAGAGAACAAGAGGAGAGCGTGGAAAGAACAGTCATGCATAGAGAACAAGAGGAGAGGGTGGAAAGAACAGTCATGCACAGAGAACAAAAGGAGAGCGCGGAAAGAACAGTCATGCACAGAGAACAAGAGGAGCGCGTGGAAAGAACAGTCATGCACAGAGAACAAGAGGAGAGCGTGGAAAGAACAGTCATGCATAGAGAACAAGAGGAGAGCGTGGAAAGAACAGTCATGCACAGAGAACAAGAGGAGAGGGTGGAAAGAACAGTCATGCACAGAGAACAAGAGGAGAGCGTGGAAAGAACAGTCATGCACAGAGAACAAGAGGAGAGCGTGGAAAGAACAGTCATGCACAGAGAACAAGAGGAGAGCGTGGAAAGAACATTCATGCACAGAGAACAAGAGGAGAGCGTGGAAAGAACATTCATGCACAGAGAACAAGAGGAGAGCGTGGAAAGAACAGTCATGCATAGAGAACAAGAGGAGAGCGTGGAAAGAACAGTCATGCACAGAGAACAAGAGGAGAGGGTGGAAAGAACTGTCATGCACAGAGAACAAGAGGAGAGCGTGGAAAGAACAGTCATGCATAGAGAACAAGAGGAGAGGGTGGAAAGAACAGTCATGCACAGAGAACAAGAGGAGAGCGTGGAAAGAACAGTCATGCACAGAGAACAAGAGGAGAGCGTGGAAAGAACAGTCATGCATAGAGAACAAGAGGAGAGGGTGGAAAGAACAGTCATGCACAGAGAACAAGAGGAGAGCGTGGAAAGAACAGTCATGCACAGAGAACAAGAGGAGAGCGTGGAAAGAACAGTCATGCATAGAGAACAAGAGGAGAGGGTGGAAAGAACAGTCATGCACAGAGAACAAGAGGAGAGCGTGGAAAGAACAGTCATGCATAGAGAACAAGAGGAGAGCGTGGAAAGAACAGTCATGCACAGAGAACAAGAGGAGAGGGTGGAAAGAACAGTCATGCACAGAGAACAAGAGGAGAGCGTGGAAAGAACAGTCATGCATAGAGAACAAGAGGAGAGCGTGGAAAGAACAGTCATGCATAGAGAACAAGAGGAGAGGGTGGAAAGAACAGTCATGCACAGAGAACAAGAGGAGAGCGTGGAAAGAACAGTCATGCATAGAGAACAAGAGGAGAGCGTGGAAAGAACAGTCATGCACAGAGAACAAGAGGAGAGCGTGGAAAGAACAGTCATGCACAGTGAACAAGATGAGAGCGTGGCAAGAATGGGACAGGTGGCAAGAGATAAGACAATCAATAGATAAATAGATAACCGTATCACCTGGCACAGGGTAAGGGAGCCAAGACGTGACGGGGAAATAGCTTATTCTAGAAGGAATGAATAAAATAATGAATGAATGAAAGCGTGTTATACATCCCAGTGGGGAAGGCGTGAAGGAAAAAAAATAATTACGTGTTATGTAGTAAAGTCAGCGATGATAAGGAAAAAAAACAGGAAAAGCATAATATTTATAGAAACCATAGATATCTCTAATACTTTTAAACTTATCGTGACACTAGAGGGCCCATATCACTTTGTTCAAGTATGTATGTAAATATACATACAAACATATATATACATATATACACACATATACACACATATATACATATATATACACATACACACACATATACACACATACATACACACACATATATACACATACATACAAAAACATGTATACACACATACATACACACACATATATACACATACATACAAAATCATGTATACACACATACATACACACACATATATACACACATACATACACATATATAGACAGATACTTACACACACATGTATACACATACATACACACACATATATACACACATACATACAAACACATAATTACACAAATACATACACAAAAATATATGTACATATACACATACATACACACACAAATATACACACATAGATACACACATATATATACACATATAGATACCTACATATAAATACCTACATATATATATATACATACACACATATATATATGCATACACATACACATATACACATATATATATATACATATACATATACATATACATATACATATACATTTACATATACATATACATATACATATACATATACATATACATACACACACACACATTCACAGACATTCATCTAAGAATTCCTCCATCCCCCGTACACATATAGGCCTTAGCTGAGGACCGTGAGAATCCCATCTATTGCTCTGTTAGCGTCGGTGACAACGAATGAGGAATCTATTATTGGAAAAGTTCCGAGTGATGGCCTTTCCGAGTCAAAGTTTATAATATATGTGGAATTCTGTTGTCTAGCTCGAGCCGGTTATTATAAACGATGTTCACTCTTTCTGTTCTGTGTATCATGGTTTGTTAGGAGGATGTATCTGTTGATTTTTTTACATGGATTTTAATTAATGATAACGATGTTACTTGGTAGGTAATGTTCATTTGCAAAAAGAGATGAATTTGATCCAAACACGATTAAAAAAAAAAAAAAAAAAAAAAAAAAAACTAATTATCTTTGGCTTTAGACATGGATTTTGATAAGATCATTTGCATTGATATTATACATTACATCTGCATAGCAAAAGACTTATCGTTTGATGATTATACATAAATGTATAAAAAGGACATTCATACCTAGTACATTAGTTAGATGTGTATAAATGATAAGATTCAAATCAGTTCATTCAGTGTTTGATATTATACATTAATTCATTAATTCTCTTTATATTTCTGATCAAAAAGCATAATGTGTCTTTTGATTATTGATATTATACATTAGTGACCAAAGTGTTTGTATATGAGAGTGTAAAACGAAATATGAAATGGTATTTAAAAGGCCGGTATATATTTTTTCTTCTCTTGAAAATAAAAAACAGAGAGAGATAAGTAGAATGAGAGAGAGAGAGAATGAGAGAAAGAGAGAGAGAGAAAGAAAGAAAAAGAGAGAATGAAAAAGGGAGAAAGAGATAGATAGAGAGAGAGAGAGAGAGAGAGACATAGAGACTGAAAAAAAGACAATCAGACAGAGAGACAGAGAAAAAGAGAAAGGTTTCTGCTTCCTTGATGTTGAACGTGTATCATCTATTCGGAATGTATCAACAGCAAAATATTCATAAAACAGTACACTATTCTCTTTCGAATTAAAAAAAAGTATATATATATATATATATATATATATATATATATATATATATATATATATCGTTTTCTTTCGTTTCTTTCAGATCTTTACGTCCTAAACCATTGGTGTATATATTTTGAATTTCTCACAATCCGTTTCTGTTGAACACACCGAGTTATGAGGTGCTGTTATCTCCGTTGCAAAAGATGTTCTGCCTCGACGCCTGTTTCTTACACTTACACACACTTAAACAGATTCCTAGATGGGTAGATAGGTAGGTAGAATGGAAGATAGACGGATAGGTATGTTACTGCATTCTACCATCTTCTCACACATATAACCTTGGTAACTTGATTTGGGACTTGAATTTGTGATTCCGTGGCTGCCGAGTGCCCGTGGGAGATGTTCGTGAAACCTCGCTATCACTGTTCTTTCAAGAACACATAGGTAATGTCCATGACATCTCATAAGGCGTCTGGTTGAACATCTCTTTTACGGGTCGTGTAGCTGAACGGTATCAACCGTGCCTGTCGATCTTACGGCGCGGGTTCGAGTCCCGGTCAGGGAGGTAAATATTTGTATATATTAAAATGCGTTACTGCATTCTACCATCTTCTCACACATATAACCTTGGTAACTTGATTTGGGACTTGAATTTGTGATTCCGTGGCTGCCGAGTGCCCGTGGGAGATGTTCGTGAAACCTCGCTATCACTGTTCTTTCAAGAACACATAGGTAATGTCCATGACATCTCATAAGGCGTCTGGTTGAACATCTCTTTTACGGGTCGTGTAGCTGAACGGTATCAACCGTGCCTGTCGATCTTACGGCATGTAATTTTATATTATAATGATAGATGAATAGATAGATAGACATATACATACATACATAAAAACATACATACATACATACATACATACATACATACATGCATATTATTTACTCTGAAAGTATAATACATAAATACACACACACACACTCACACACACACACACACACACACACACACACACACACACACACACACACACACACACACACACACACACACACACACACACACACACACACATATATATATATATATATATATATATATATATATACATATACATATACACATTTATATATGAAGCTTTCTGCACCAAATGAATCTTCAAAGCAATCAAAACCCGATCACTCCTCAAGAAGTCGATCGATCGAACACCCAGTTCCGACATCCCTTTATCTACTCGAGCGACGCGACCACCACAGAAGTCCGCGCGAATTGTCCTTAATGCAGCCGCCCATTAGAGAATCAGCTGTTCCCGAAACCTCAACTTCGGAAGTTCGGACTTGAAGGGTTTCCTCAAAGTAGGATGTCGAAGTCAACGCGCGCAAATTGGGACAAGTTATACCCCGCCTTGATTATTCTCGGGAAAATTATTAGGAGGAAGGAGTGTGTACTTTTTTGTTATTTTTTGGGTTATTAGTGTGTTTGGAAATATATATATGTGTGTGTGTGGGGGGGGGGGGGTGTTTGTGCGTGTTTGTTTGTGCGTGTGTGTGTGTGTGTGTGTGTTTGTGTGTGTGTGTGTGTGTTTGTGGTTGTGTGTGTGTGTGTGTGAGCGTGTTTGTGTGTGCGTGTTTGTTTGTGTGTGTGTGTGTGTGTGTGTTTACTGCTTCTTTGTTATTCTTCATATCTAGTGAATATTGAGATATACGCTTATCATTCAGATATATTCAGATATATATTCATTAGATTCAACCCAATATACTCCAACAATCACCATATATTATAAACACAATATTTCGTCTTATTTTCACCTTCTCATCAGCACAAAATATCTCTCCAAAGAGTACCTCACTCACATCAACCCACAAACAAACACACAGACATTAAAACAAAAGTAACAATAAGCCATAAAACGTGTCTTAAGAGTAGCCTTTACCTGAGGAAGTTTTTTTCTCGGAAACTTGGATAATTCTGCTGACCCTTTCATATCTGCAGCTCAATAGTTATAGGAACTTTTCTCAGCTTTTTTTTTTTTTTCTTTTTTTCTTTCTCTTTCAAAATGTTGTGATCTATTTTCATCTCTATCTATCTTTATTTCTCTTTCTCTATCTCTTTCTCTATCAAGATTGTGTGATCTATCTTCATCACCATCTATCTTTATTCTGCTTTTGTATCTTGTTGTCTTTCATTAATGGAAAACAGAAAAGTGAAAGAAAAATGTTTTCGCTCGCATGGCTGTGCTAGTACTTCCAGCGCCCAAGAGTACTCAGGTTGTCAGGACTCAACAGTGGGCGTGCCAAGCCGTTGGACATGGTCTTGGCATTGCACTGCGGGCTGCATGGGCACCCTTTCCTCGCGCTACTGTTGCTTTGTTCCGTTTGAAAATGCTTGCTTCACTTTCCATGAAACCGTTGTGAAAAAAGATATGTTATGCACCTAAAGGGAACAGCGAATTGCACAAGTATCTTTGAAGGAGTGTGTGTGTGTGTGAATGTCTTCATGTACATGTATGCGCATACACATACATACATACATACATACATACATACATACATACATACATATATACATATATACATACATATATATATATATATATATATATATATATATATATATATATATATATATCTGTGTGT
>BOPN01004860.1:111267-112288 GCA_017312705.2 Penaeus japonicus | reverse complement strand
AGAGAGAGAAAGAGAAAGAGAAAGAAAGGAGTTAAACAATTAAATGCCTAGATATACAAATAGATAGCTAGTAGGCGAGAGAGAACAGAGAGGACAACAAGAATAAAGAGAGAGGGAGAGAAAAAGCGAGAGCGAGAGCGAGCGAGAGGGAGAGAAAGATAAATAGCGAGAGCGAGCGAGAAGGAGAGAAAGAGCGAGAGCAAGAGCGAGCGAGAAGGAGAGAAAGAGCGAGAGCGAGAAGGAGAGAAAGATAAATAGCGAGAGCGAGCGAGAGGGAGAGAAAGATAAATAGCGAGAGCGAGCGAGAAGGAGAGAAAGAGCGAGAGCAAGAGCGAGCGAGAATGAGAGAAAGAGCGAGAGCGAGAGCGAGCGAGAGGGAGAGAAAGAGCGAGAGCGAGCGAGAGCGAGAGCGAGCGAGAGAGACACAAAGCACGGACATGGGACATTCCCAGAGCCGATATTCCCCTCCTCAAAACGCGTTTATGGAGATGACTGTTTTCCTTACATTCCCCCTAATGAAGGACGCAGACAACATGCATTTACATAAATTCTTTTTGACTGGAAGCATATCAACTCTCAGGCTCGGGTTACGCGCCGGAGGAAGGGCTCGTGACCCACTTGCACGGAAGGATTATTCTCGCATGCTTCAGCCTCGGACAATGGACCATCTTGCGTCTGATGCTTAGCACTATTTGCACGTTGAGATGATGTAGTGTATCTTGATAGTTGGCAACATTTTTAGGGATTATTTGTTACTTCCAGCAAATTTGGAATGAAATGTTAGTTATATTTTTGAGTTGTGAATAAGGGGAAAAAAGGGGAAGGAAATAGGTGTCCTATATACATGCGCACATAAACACGCACACACGAATATACACATAGTCACACACATACATAGAAAGGTGACATTGAATGAATAGATAGAAGAGAAAGAATAAAAAAGCAACAACAGAAGAAATAATAAAGAAGGAAGAATAAAACATTAAAGAAAGAGAAGAATGAGAAAGAGAATTAAGAAAAA
>BOPN01004860.1:97500-100891 GCA_017312705.2 Penaeus japonicus | reverse complement strand
CACACACACACACTCACAAACTCTCAAACACACAAAAAAAACATTCATTCAATTCTTGACACCAAACCCTCAGGTACATTTAGTTGGTGAAAGTAAACTGTGACAGACCGTTATAGCCACCGTAAGGGTCGGTTTTAAACAACAAAGCCATTTACGTAACGAAGAAAATGTCATTTGGAAATCTTTTTTATTTTGTTTATATATCTATCATTTATCATATTTATCATTTATCATATTTGTCATTCATCATATTCATTGTTTATCATATTTATCATTTATCATATTTATCATTTATCATATTTATCATTTATCATATTTATCATTTATCATATTTATCATTTATCATATTTATCATATTTATTATTTATCATATTTATCATTATCATTGTTATTTATCGTTATTACTATAATTCTCATTACTATTTGTTATTATTATTATCATTAGTGTCTTCATATTCTCACCATTATCATCATTGTTATCATTATCAATAATATCATCCTTATTCTTATCGTTATTGATAATATTATCAGTATTGTTATCATCAACAAAATCATTATCATAATCATTATCATCATAATCATTATCATTAGCAATGACACTTATTTTTCATATAACAATTATCATCATATCATAATTAATATCATCCTATGTTAATACTAATACTGTTATTGTCATGAATATCATTATTGTTAATCAAGTTTCCCAATTTGTTGCATTATGCAAAAAGTTACTGACGAATTGCAATGAAAGTTTGTGGGGGTTGTTACCATGGCCTAGGGACAGTTTGATTCGATTCTGATTGTGAAGCGGATCCATGCAACCTGCAGATCTAGGTTCGAGTTATGATATTCATCAGCAGTGCGATTTTATGTATCTGTGACAGACTTATGTATTTTGTGACTGGATTTTTGGGCGTTGGCGGAGGTTATTGCTTTGTTGTTTTTATTCTGTTATCGGTATGATCCTTATTATGATTATTATTATTACTAAATTATAGCCATTATTATTATTATTATTATTATCATTATCATTATTATCATTATCAAATTCATTATTACTATCAATATCTTTATTATTACTATCATTACAATCATTATCATCATTATCATAATTAAATTATCTTTATTACTACTGTCACTATTGCCATTATCATTATCATTAGTATTATAATAATCGTTATCATCATCATCAAATGAAAAGGAAAGGGGAAGGGAAAGGGATATACAGAAAAAGGGAAGGGGAGAAGGAACGAAAGGGAAGGAAAGGGAGAGAAGAGGAGAAGGAGGGAAAAGAAAGGAGAGGAGGAGAGGGAAGGGGGAGAGAGAAGGAAGAAAAGGGAAGGAGAAAAGGAAGGGGAGGAGAAGAGAGGAGAGGAGAGAAGAGGAGGGAGAGGAAAAGAAAGAAGAAAGGGGGTGGGGAGGGGGATGGGAGGAGGAGAGGGAAGGGGGAGAGAGAGGAGGGGGGGAGGGGGGAGAGGAGGGAGCGGAGATGAGGAGGGGCAGTTTATGCGTAGGAGGCGAATCCTAATTACGATTGATAGCACTAGACAGCATCGTTGCTCATGCTGATTGGTCGACACTCTAACGGCCGCCGGTCCTCGCTTCGATTTTGGACCAATCAGCGAAGGGTAATATTCGAAATGACAAAGGCGGGAAGAAGAATGGAAGAAGAAGGAGGAAAGGGAGAAGGAGGAGAAGGAGAAGGAAAAGCAGGAGAGGGAGAAGGAGGAAAAGGAGGAGGAAGAGGAGGAAAATGAGGAGGAGGAGAAGGAGGGGAAGGAGGAGAAAGAAGAGAAGGAGGAGGAGAAGAAGAAGGAAGAGAAGGGGGAGAAGGAGGAGGAGAAGGAGAAGGAGGAGGAGGAGAAGGAGAGAGAGAAAGAGGAGAAGAAGGAGAATAAGAAAAAGAAGAGGAGGGAAAAAAATAATAAAATAAAGAATGGAAAAGACTAAGAATGATAATAAGGTACAGAAAGAAAAGGAGAAAAAGAGGAAATGATCTCAAAATCAAACCTAAAAAAAAAGAAAAAGAAAAAAGAAAAAAAGAAGGACAGCCCCCCCAAAAAGAAAAGGAATAAGGAAACAAAGAAAATGAAAGAAAAAAAGAGAGAAAAAAGAAGAAAAAGAAGAAGAAAAAAAAAAGAATGAAGAAGACAAGGAGGAGGACGAGGAGGAGGAGGCGCTGCACGCAAGACATCCGCCGAAGACAGTCTCACAAGGCGCCGAGATGAAAAGGGAATTCCGAAGACGTCGAGGGGGGTTGAGTGGAAGAGGTTGCGAGGTTGCGAAGTTGCGAGGACGAAGCACCGACTCACCCATCATGACATAGTGGGGGAGGGGAGGGAAGGGAAGGGGGGAGGGGGAGAGGAAGAGGAAGGAGGTTCAACACGCAGCAGCAACAGTCATCCGACGGTTCCAAGGTTCGCTTTAATGGGCCAGGGTTCACTGCTCTTCCTAAACTCCCAATCAAGACGAGTGCCGCTCCTTCCTTCCCGCTTTCCCGGCCGCTGATCAGATGCTGTTGTGGCGCAGGAAATTCTCCTTGGCACTCCTTGGCACTCTCCTGTAGTACGTGTGATCCTGTGGCCCTGTGCTCTGGCGTCTCACGGTTCGCCGCTTTGATGTGTTGACGCGTGATGGGTCATGTCTCTGCTCCTTCTTTCTGTCTTCTTTGGTGTGTTTCTTCGTCTTTCTTTTTGTATGTTTTTTGCTTTCTTTTGTTTTATGTTATTATCATTATCATTTTTTGTTTTTGTTTTATTTTGTTATTTCTATCTGCCTCCGTGATTCCTCTTTCTCGCATCCTTTCCGCCGAACATTTACTTTTTCATGCGCGTCTTTTTTTTTTTTTTTCCTTTTTTTTTTCTCTCTCTCCCGTTTCCGCGTTTCCTCTCTTCCTTCCTCTTTCCCCAGCTCTCGCCCTTTTCTCTCTCCTCCCTCTCTTCAACTCACTCCCCTACCCTCCCCCCCCCCCCCCCCACCCCTCTCCCCGTCCCCCACCGCTTCCGCATGCAAGTTAATAAATTGCTGATTGAAAATCAATGTTTTTTTAAACGTTTTAACAGTGTCCAGCAAATTCCCGCGCGAAAACGTTGTTTCCATATTGATCGTATCTTGCCAAGCCAATACCTTACAAATGCTTATACTGAGAGCATGATACTTGCATCGCTCTATTAGGAGAACATAGGAATGCCTTGCAATGGTTTAGCTTTGGAGTGATGATGCGTCCTTTGCAAGAGGATGCTCTGCAAGAATATGCAAATCGTGCTCGGCTTGAGTATAATAGCTTAATTTCATCGTGCTCGTGTGCAAAATATATTGCTACACTAAACGGTTTTAGCTGCTACTATTACGCCAGGTTGACATAACTCTAACACGCATTAGATTGTCATAA
>BOPN01004860.1:72500-75000 GCA_017312705.2 Penaeus japonicus | reverse complement strand
AGAGAGAGAGAGAGAGAGAGAGAGAGAGAGAGAGAGAGAGAGAGAGAGAGAGAGAGAGAGAGAGAGAGAGAGAGAGAGAGAGAGAGAGAGAGAGAGAGAGAGAGAGAGTAGATTGATAGATCGAGAGAGAGAGAGAGAGAGAGAGAGAGAGAGAGAGAGAGAGAGAGGGGGGGGGAAAGAGAGATGGATGAATACATAGATAGAGAGATAGATCGAGAGAGAGAGAGAGAGAGAGAGAGAGAGAGAGAGAGAGAGAGAGAGAGAGAGAGAGAGAGAGAGAGAGAGAGAGAAAGAGAGAGAGAGAGAGGGGGGGGGGAGGGGAAAGAGAGATGGATGAATACATAGATAGAGATAGATCGAGAGACAGAGAGAGAGAGAGAGAGAGAGAGAGAGAGAGAGAGAGAGAGAGAGAGAGAGAGAGAGAGAGAGAGAGAGAGAGAGAGAGAGAGAGAGAGAGAGAGAGAGAGAGAAAGAGAGAGAGAAGGAAAAAGAGAGAGAGAGGGAGAAAGAGAGATGGATGAATAGATAGATAGAGATAAATCGAGATAGATAGATAGAGAGAGAGACAGACAGAGACAGACAGACAGATATAGATAAATAGATAGATAACTAGACATACAAATAGATAAATAAGCAGACAGACAGACAGACAGATAAATCCAGACAGAGCATAAATCAGACACAAGACCAGACCGCACAGTCACCAGGTGGACAAGAGGCGCGCGAGTGAAGCTTTCTTATCCCAGAAGTGCGACACGAATCATTTTTACAGTTTGTAACTTAATCTGCTTGACATGTATTTCCGAGAGATATAATTCAACTCGGAAAAGAAGGAAAGAAGGTAAGATTGTTCTTGGGATTTTGAACAGGTTTTAATCTAATTTTTTTTTATTTTTTTATATATATATTTGGAGCGTTGTGTGGTTAGTATAATCGTGTTTTTAGTTTGGATGGATTATGATGATGATGATGATGATGATGGTTTTAATGAGGATGATTATGGTAGAATTTGTTTGGTCGGATCGGGGAGACATATTGACATTTTATTTTTTCCATGTGAATGTACATGTAATGATAATAATGATAATAATGATAATAATAATAATAATAATAATAATAATAATGACAATAATAATGATGATAGTAATAATAATGGTGATAATAACAATCATAATAACAATAAGGTTAATAATAAAGATAATAATGACAATAATGATGATAATAGCAATAATAGTAATAATAATGATAGCAGTGATAGTAGTAATGGTAATAGTAATAATGATGATTATTAATGATAATAATGATGACTATAATGATACTGACGATAATGTTAATAATAGCAACAATAATAGCAACAGCAATGACAACAACAATAAATACAATAATAACAATGATAACAATAATGATGACAATAGTTGCAGTTGTATTAGTTGCAGAAGTAGTAGTGATAATGAGAATAGTGATAATAGTGATACCAAAACAATAATAATCATAGGAATAATGATAATAAGAATAACAACGCTATTAATAATAATAACAATCACGACTAATGATAATAACAATCACGATTAATAATCATAACAATCACGAATAGTGATAATAACAATTACGAATAATAATCATAACAATCACGATTAATAATCATAACAACCACGATTAATAATGATAACAATCACAATTAACATCCCGCCCCTTGTTCTCGACTGATGCGCATTGACTCCATTTCTTCTCCCGTCGTCTCTCTCTCTTCCTCTCTTCCTCTCTTCCATCTTCGGCATCTTCCGTGGCGCATTTTCCCACACAAGCCCTTATCAGTTCTCCGTCCAGTGCTGATAAAAACTGGATAAAAGAAATGATAAGGAAACGTGAAAGGGATATTGGTGGTCACTTTCTTAGCCGGTTTCTTCAGCGACGACGCGAAGACGCCCCGTGATGAAAAATTTTCCCCCTGAAAAGTTATCGAGAAATGTCCAACGGTGATTGTTTTCTTCTTTCTTTTTTCTTTTTTCTTTCTTGTTTTTTTTTTTCTTTTTTTTTTTTTTTTTTTTTTTTTTTTTTTTTTTTTTTTTTTTTTTTTTTGTTCACCTTTCTTGAGGTTACGTCGGATCCTGTTTGGGTGGTGGGCGTGGGTGTGGGTGTGGGTGTGGGTGTGGGGGTTGGGGACACAGATGATGAGGGTAAGGGTTATGGAGAGGAAAGGTGGGGGGGAGGGGTGAGGTCAGGGAGAATTTAAAAGAGGGGGTAAGGGTGGGTAGGGGGGGGGGGGAGGCACGGAGAAGATTTTGGACATTTGGGGAAAGAGGGAGAGGAGATTGAAGGGGGGAGGGGGACGGGGAAGAGGGGGGGAGTGAATGAAGTGGGTAAAGGGGCCAGGTAGGGTGGGGAGGTCTTGAGGGGAGGAGGGAGGGGGGGGTGACGGGGAAGTGTAAACTTCAAGAGGAAAATGAGAGGATGGATGGAATTGGGGAAGGGAGGGGGGGGCGGGAGGGTGGCGAGAAGA
>BOPN01004860.1:57500-65000 GCA_017312705.2 Penaeus japonicus | reverse complement strand
GTGGGCACGTTCCAAAAGTCCCACTCAGCTATTGGTATCGGTTTTCTTATTTCCCCTCGGCCATCGCTCGTATTTTCCTCTTCTCCCCTCGTCCCTCAAGCCCCCTTCACTCGCCGTCGTACCTGCTATCAGACAGCGAGAGGGCCTGGGATAGGGTGGGGTGGGGGGAGGGGTGATAGGGGGAAGGGGGGAGGGAGGGAGGGGGTTGAGCGGTGAGGGGAGGGGATGAGAGGGGAAGGAGGGGGAGGAGGTTGGGAGGCAACAATAGTGTCACCTGAGAGCAACATGAGTGACCCAATTTCTGGAGGATTCCCCCCCTCCCCTCTCCCCTCTCCTCCCTCTCTCTCTCTCTCTCTCTAGCCTCCCCTCCGTTCTCCTCCTTTTCATCTCGCTCTCTTTCTTTCCCCTCATTCCTCCTACTCTTGCTGCTTTACCTCTCGTCGCTCCCCTCTTTCTTACACTTTGTTTCCTTTCTTGTTAAGATTATTCTCGGTATTATCATTGCATCATTATCTTACGATTTTCATTATTATATTATTCTTATTCTTGTTATTATTGCTATTTTTGTTCCTCCTCTCCTCCTCTTTTTTTCAGGATGGTTTTATTTGCAGTGCTTTCTTTTCCTGTTTGTTTATGGTGATTATTTATTTACGTGTTTCCTTGTTCTCTTCTTTATCACACAAGTTTTCCCCCTTTGTTCCTCTCTCGGGATTTTTTTATTACTTATTATTTATTATTATTTTTTTTTAAATCCACAAAGCAGACTCTTCGTCGTCTCCTTGTTCACTCTCCTTCGCATGTAGACTTTTCTTCTTCTTTTTGTGCTGTTCCCTTCTGCAGACTCTCCTGCCTCTCTTCTCGCTTCACGTACAGTTCGATGGTGCAAAATCTGCCTCTGCTCCTTGCACGATTCCCATGCATAAAGCCCCCTTTCCCTCCCCTTGCAAGTTTCATTGCAGAACCCCCCACCCCCACACACACCCTTTCACTCCCCTTGTACAATTCCCATACACAGCCCCCCATCCCTACCCCTTCCCTCCCATTGCACAGTTCCCATGCACACCCACCCACCTCCAACTCCACCCCTTACACAATACCCATACACAGCTCCCCACCCCCACCCCTACAATTGCCATGCACAACTCTCCCACCCCACCCCTTCCCACCCCTCACACAATTCCCATGCACAACCCCCCCTTTTCCCCTTCCCACCCCTCACACAATTCCCATGCCCTCCCAGTAGCACGCCCGCCCACCTCGCCTTGGACCCGTTCCAGCCAAAGGGGAGAGTCATATCTTCTTCTCCCGAAAGCAAAGAACACGGGAACTTACCTCTCGCTCTCTGACTCTGGTTATTGCCACTATAACGGTTCTCGGGGATGTGCAGTCCTCGCTCGCTCGCTCGCTTGCTCCCTTGCTCTGTCGCTCACTCAGGTTGGAGGGTGTGAGAGAGAGAGGGAGGGAGGGAGGGAGGGAGGGAGGGAGGGAGGGAGGGAGGGAGGGAGAGAGAGAAAGAGAGAGAGAAGAAACTAGATAGATAGATAGATAGATAGAGATAGAGATAGAGCAAGAGAAATAGAGAGAGTGTCTCTTTCTCCTAATTTCCGAAGCATTTAGATTACAAACGCACACTTTCCCTTCGGTGGCATGTGTTCTTCCCCCCACCCACCCACCCACCCACCCTATCCCCCTCCCCTCTTCCTCCCCTATCCCCCTCCCCTCTTCCCCCCCACACCCAAATCCTCTAAATGATCACCTATCTTTTCATATTACACTTCAACCTTTCCCCCTCGTGCCAGTGTCAATTTCTTCCTCCCTGCCTCGCCGAGCTTCCCCTTACTGTCTTCGGGTCTTTCCCCTCATTATTATTAATACGTTTTTCCCCTCTTACGCTCTCGTTCTCTCTCTCTCTCTCTATCTATCTATCTCTCTTTCCCTTTCTCTCTCTCTTTCTCTTTCTTTCTCTCTCTCTCTCTCTCTCTTCTAACTTTCCTTTGCTTCTCTCTCTCTCTCTCTCTCTCTCTCTCTCTCTCTCTCTCTCTCTCTCTCTCTCTCTCTCTCTCTCTCTCTCTCTCTCTCTAGATAGGTAGGTATATAGATAGATAGATAGGTAGATAGATAGATGAATTGATAGACATATAGATAAAGAGAAAAATAAAATTTGTAAAGAATCGAAAGAAAACAAGTCAATGAAGATGAAAAGCGGGAAATGGAGAATGATAAAGGAAGAAAGAAAAGATCAAAGGATGAAAGAGGAATAACACGAGGAATATTAAAAAAGAACTAATATAAAAGAAATTAGTAAATAAATATGATAGAGAGATAAAAAAAAAGATGGATAGAATGATAAATAGATAGATAGATAGATAGATAGATAGAGAGAGATTGAGAGAGAGAGAGAGAGAGAGAGAGAGAGAGAGAGAGAGAGAGAGAGAGAGAGAGAGAGAGAGAGAGAGAGAGAGAGAGAGAGAGAGAGGAAAGAAGAGAGAGAGAGAGGTCAAAAGAGGTTTGAGGAGGGAGAGGAGGAAAGGAGAGAGGAAGGGAGAGAGAAAGGGAAAGAGGAAGGGAAGGAGGAAGAGAGGGAGGAAGGGAAGGGACATTGTCCAAGAATGACACACTTTGACAGCTTGCATTTGGTCATCCTCTCTCACACAAATTTCTTTGGAAAGCAAAAAGAAAAGAAAGAAACATCCGGAAGAAAGATGGGGAATTCCCATTTTCTCTTTCCTTTTCGTTTTCTGTCTCCAAGAACGTCATAGAAAACGGGTCCCGGATAGCTGTATTGTATCGTCGCGCAAGAGATGGCGCTTTGAATAATTATGAATCACGCTGTAGCACACAATCTAATTGGTAATTACAGCCGATAGGCAAAGAATGTTGCATCAAGGATGAGCATAACGAGAATGACAAACAGCTATAGTGACGTCAATAACGATACCAATCACAAAAACCCAATAACAAAAACAAAAGCAAACCGTGAACGGCGATTACACTTTGCGACATGACAATTACGATACAAAACGGAATGATAATTGTTTTAACTTATTGATGATAACATTCACAATTAACGACAACAATTGCCAGTTCCCAGAAGCCGAAGACTTAGAATCTCGGTCATTTCAACATGATCCGCAACCTGTTATAATGCTTAAATAAACACTAATGTTGGATAAAGTAGAGGATTGGTTGTGTAATACGTACCCTTATGTATGGGTTCATGCGCAGACAGACGCACCGACAGTCATACATGCACACGCTCGCAGTGAAAGAGAGGGAGAGGGAGAAGGAGAGGAGAAGGATAGAGAGAGAGGGGGGAGAGGGATAGAGAGAGAAAGAGACAGAGGGAGAGGGAAAGAAAGAGATAGAGAGAGGGAGAAGAGAGGGAGAGGGAGAGGGAGAGGGAAAGAGAGAGAGAAAGAGAGAGAGAGAGATAGATAGATAGATAGAGAGAGAGAGGGAGAGGGAAAGAGAGAGAGAAAGAGAGAGAGAGAGAGAGAGATAGATAGAGAGAGAGAGGGAGAGGGAAAGAGAGAGAGAGAGAGAAACACCGTGACACCAAACCCAATGTCAATCCTCGTTTGGGGGAAAAAAAAAAGAAAAAGAAAGGAAGGTGAAACAAAACAAGACAAAACAAAAAGAGAAAGAAAAAAAAGGAAAAAAAGAAGAAAGAAAGAAACGAAAGAAAGAAAAAAGGAGCAAGAAAAGTGACAACGGCCTCTGTCCTTCGAGTCTGCGTCGCCTAGACTTGGAAGCCCCGAGCTGCGGCAGGGCGGCTCCCTCAAGCCTTGATTTGAAAATAAAACTAATAAAGAAACTTCAAAGCTTGAGTACTGGCGGCATCAGGAGGGGGAAGGGGAAGGGAGAGAGGGAGGGAGGGGGAAAAGAAGTGATGGGGGGGGGGGGGGGGGGTAGGAGGTAGGTGGTGGGCGCGTCAGAGCGGGTCATGCATTTAAATAATCCCGTACCATAAAACAAGGGACCTTTAACCCCCACACCCCCCCTTTTCCTCTCTACACTCCCCTCCCTATCCTACCCCTACCCCCATATGGTAGTGTGTGTGTCTCTCTTAACCACTAGACTCAGACACCATCCCCTCCCCTTCCCTCCCCTCCCCTCCCCTCCCCTCCCCTCCCCTCCCGGCCCCTCCCGAGTGCGCCATGACATGCTTTACGAACACAAAACCAACTGCATTAAATGAATTAAAAATGGTGTCCCTATGTATCTCTAGCGCGAGACTCGCTCCAATTGCGGACTTTATGCGCACACACATAGATGAACATCTGCACGTACAGGCCAGGCCATCCCCACACATACATATAGATATAAAACACACACACACACTCACATAGAAACACACATACACTCACACAGAAACACACACACAGAAATACAATACACAGAAATTCACGTCCATTCACTCACTCACTTATTCATATATAATCTATTTTTTCACATACACACACATACATACGCCCCCCCCCCCCACACACACACATACACAAGCAAAAGACACATAACGAAAAGGGAAAACATACACACAAACAACCACACACACACAGTCTTCCGAGAGTCCCGCCATAGGGGTATAAACCAAAGCCGCATCGCAAAGAATGGAGGGAGGGAACCTTTCTCCCCTCCCCCCCCTTCCCTTCCAATCTGCCCTTTACCCCCTCCGCCCCCCCCCCCTTCACCATCCCTTGTTTTCCCCTCCCTCCCACCCTTTCTTATGTCTCCGTCTCACACCCTTCCCTCCTCCCCTCTTCCCTCTCCTTCATCCCCATCCCCATCCCCATCCCCCTACCCTCTTCCCCTTTCCCTTTCTTCTCTATCTCCCAGTGTCTCCCCTCCCTCCCCTTCACCCCCTCCTCCTCCTCTCCCTCTCCCTCTCCCTTCCTCCCATTCTTCCTCCTGCCTCTCCCCTCCATCCTTAGACTCTCCTTTCCCTCCCCCCTCCTCCCCCTCTCCCTCTCCCTTCCTCCCATTCTTCCTCCTGCCTCTCCCCTCCTTCCTTAGACTCTCCTTTCCCTCCCCCCACCCCGCCCCCGCCTCCCCGCAGCAGTGCCACCGCGGACAGATGCCGTGCTGATAGACCACGTAGAGGGCCATGCTGAAAGGAATATCAGCAGATTGTGGCGATCAACAACGCTGTACACACAAAACTAATGATGTGGCAACGTCGCTTAGGGCACGTTTGGCGGGCTTTTCAAGATGCTGATTTGATTTCTGGATGTGTGACTGCTTGTTTATTTATTTATATATTTTTGTAAGGGATTGTAAAGAAAAATAAGGGTGGGAGAGACAATAGAGGAATTGTTATGTGTGTGACAGTGTGTGTGTGTGTGTGTGTTTGTGTGTGACAGTGTGTATAATTGTGTGTATGTATATATGTTTGTGTGTGGCAGAGTGCGCGTGTGTGTGTATTCATAAAAGTTCTCTGTTCTTTTAAGATCAAAAGAATAGGTGTATCAGACGAGGAAAATAAAATTCAGCATTTATGTATCTGCAAATGTTTTTTGGAGAATCATCTGGATGATAATGAAAATATCTCAAAGAAGCGAACAACAATGAATACTGAAGCCACAAAAGTAGACAGAGAGAGAGAGAGAGAGAGAGAGAGAGAGAGAGAGAAAGAGAGAGAGAGAGAGATTGAGAGAGACAGAGGTCGGATGAAGAATAATGAAAAAGAGAGAAAAAAAATAATAAGAAAAAAACACCAACAAATAAAACACAGCCACAAAATTTACCCCCCCAACCCCCCCTCTCACCCCGCCCCGCCTCCCCCCAGCAATACATATCACAGGCAAAAATCTTCTAATTCCCGGAAAAGGAGGCGCGGGCCGGCCAAGATGAAGAACAGCATTTCCAAAAATACGGTCGCTCTTTTAAACTGCGATTTCTATGCGACTGAGGAGCTCTGGTGCAGCCTCTTAGCTTATGGCTACTGACCTTCTGGAGGGGCAGGGAGGGGCAGGGGGCAGGGGGAAGGGGCAGGGGCAGGGGGGAAGGGGAAGGGGGCAGGGGGGGAAAGCGGAGGGGAGAGGCATAAGATTCTTGGGTCGGGGAAAGGGGTTCGGGGGAGGGGGGATTGTGGGAGGGAGGGATGGAGGGAGGGAGGGAGGGAGGTATAAGATTCTTAGGATGGGGAAAGGGGGGTGGGGGAGGGGGGAGGGGAGAGGGGGGTGGGGTGGGGTGAAGGGAAGGGAAATGGGAGAGAAGGAGTGCGGAGGGGAGAAGCATCAGATTCTTTGGATGGGGAGAGGAGAGGGAGGGTGGGGAGGTGAGGTTGGGTTGGGATGTGGTTGGCGGGGGGGGGGGGGGGGGGGGGGGGAGTCCTTCGAGAGAGGCAGACGCCATAGAGAATATTACAACGATGTTTGTTCTTTTGTCTGGTGGAAGAAAAGATATCTAACGCATCGAGTAATACTGTATATAAGCGGGATGCACTGTAGTATATACTTTATTTTTTTTTCTTACATAGAAGCTAAGTAATTGGTTCTTAGTCCCCTACATTTACAAGGGTTTAATTACAACATTCTTTAGTGTTTGTGTTGCATACTTGCAACAAATATTGGGGTTGAGCAGCGGGTAACTCTCTGAGGACTACATAATCTACCATATTATAATAGACTGTGAAAGAGGAATGTCTCCTGAATCGAGCGCACTTAAACTCTGAATTCCAAGTATGTAAAACACTTTAATTTTACACATCTTGAGAGAGTAATGTTAGGCTTAGTAATGCACCCTCGCCCCCCTTCCCCTCCTCCTCCCCCCTCCCCCATCTCCCAGCCCCTTCATATTTATCTGCGCAGCCAAGACAAGACGCCTTCTTGCAGACAAACTCAGACAGGCGGGAGAACGTGTGCTGGTATTCGCAATCAACAAGCCCTGGCATTTAATTAGAACGTTTCACCATACCACGATCTTTGACTACAGAACTCGCTTAAGCCGAGACTTTCATTTCTATCATTTTCTTGCAATTTTAACTACAGGAACGCCTGCTTGGATGTATAACACTTTTAACACATTTTCCTAACACATTGAAAGTAATTTTTTTTTTTTTTGTAGCTGCGTAGGAGCGCTGGAACAAAACAAGTGAAATATATATCTATATATTGTGTTAGCATGATTCCATCGTTACTTACTGACGCATACAGTCACGTGCACTACTATTTGTAGAGTCAAACAATGAAAAAACATAAAAACGAATGAGAAATGGAAGCGGTATTTATCTATTTGTTTATTATTTTTGCCATGGCTTGCACGCTAGCATTTTGTTTCATGGCACACTGAGGAATTTCAAAAACATTTGTGATACATGGTGCCTGTAGACGCTATTGGCTATCTGACTTCTATGAGCAGGAAAAAAGAAAAAGAAGTAGAAGAAGAAAAAAAAAAAAAAAAAAAAAGCTAAGAGATAAAAATGAAATAAAATAAGATATTAAACTAACTCGTGTTTCTCGAACTGATATTAAAAAAAAAAGATTGAATAACACTGGACCT
>BOPN01004860.1:45000-52500 GCA_017312705.2 Penaeus japonicus | reverse complement strand
AGAGGGAGGGGGATGGGGTACAGATGGGGAGGGGAGGTAGGAAAGAGAGAGGGAGGGGAAGAGGGTAAAGAGGTGAAGGAGAGATATGAAAGAGAGAGAGAGAGAGAGAGAGAGAGAGAAAGAGAGAGAGAGAGAGAGAGAGAGAGAGAGAGAGAGAGAGAGAGGGGAGGGGGTACAAATGGATCAGGAAAGAGAGAGGAAGAGAGGAGGGGAGGGGGGGGGGGGGGGGGGGGAGGTGTTACGCCATTACAATAACAAATTCGAAACACACGGAATCTTTTCTCAATGAATATCCCTACAGTTTTACACCTGGGCTCTCATGATTTTGAGAAGTATTATTTTTGAGAATTATGATGACTATCTTTTTTTTATGGGGGGGGGGGGGGGGGTTGAAGGGATGAAGAGTTTTGCGAGATTTATAGCCAAAGGGCATTTGATAGTCTGACTGATATGTTTGGCGTTAATCAATCATTTTATCTTATTTTTTTGACAGGAAGAATGTGCGAAACTTGTACAGATGTTCCTCTATGCGTTATCAATCATGATTTTCATGGGATTTCTTGTTTTAGACATGAAAAGAGACTGCATTTCTTTTCTTTACGTACATATATTTATATATGTGAATATATATGTATATATATATATATATATATATATATATATATATATATATATATATATATATATATATATACATATACACACACACACACACACACACACACACACACACACACACATATATATATATATATATATATATATATATATATATATATATATATATATATATTTATATATATATAATTTATATATATATATATATATATATATATATATATATATATATATATATACATATATATATATATATATATATATATATATATATATATATATATATATATATATATATATATATAAATGAACACATAGAAACAACTTTGCAACCCACCGTAGTCCAAACTGGTGTTTCGTATTCCAACTGATCACCTCTTTCTTTGTGTTACTCAAGTAACTCGGTAACAAGTACCTCTTTTTCCCTCCATTTTACTCGTCCCTTTCCTCCATTTTTTATTCAATATACTTTAAAGCTATGCATTTTCCCTTCTTCTTTTTCCATTTAATTAGGCCGACTTTTTCCCTTTCCTTTCTGTCACACGCAGTCTGGCTCCCCTTTCGTCTTCGGCTTTTTATTTCTTTTTTTTTTTCCTCTCCTGTCTCCCTCTCACCTCTCCAATAAACCTTTATCTTTCGTTATTGCTGGATTCTTACTCGTATTCCCCTTTTTTCCTGTTGTCACATCTGCCTTTTCTTTCGTTCTCACTCTTTCTCTATCTCTCTCTCTCTCTATATATATATATATATATTTTCTTTTTTTTTCTGTTATGTCTTTCTTCTCTTTCTTACGTTTTTTTTCTCTCTCTTTGTTTTTTTCCCCATCTCTACTATTCATAAACTATCGCGGCTATATTTCCACCATTCCCTTATTATCCAAACTCCATCTCCCGCATCATCGCATATTTTTTTCCCCTATTCTTCTACCGTCCTCACTACTCCCCTCTTTCTGTTTTCTCTCCCCTCGAAATATTTTTGTTCCCCCCCTTCCCACGCCCCCCCTCCCCCCCCCTATTTCTCCCCCTCCCGTCCAACATTCTCGTCCACTTTTCGTATCTCTCCTCCTGTTATCTCGACGATCCCTGTCCTTCTCCTGTCTTCTTTTCTTCCTCTCTATCCTTCCCCGTCATTTTCTCTTCTCCTTCCTATTCGCTTCTTCTTCTTTCTTCCCCGTCTTAATCCATTCTCCTTTTTCCCACTCGCTTCCTCTCCCTTCTTCTCCCACTATTCTCCCTTCTCCTTCTTCCCACTCGCTTCCTCTCCCTATTTCCCCCGTCCTTCTCCCTTCTCCTCCTTCCCACTCGCTTCCTCTCTCTCTTCTTCCCCCCATCCTTCTCCCTTCTCCTCCTCCTTCCCCCTTCGCTCCCTCTTCCTTCTTCTCTCTCTTCGCTTACTACATCCTTGGCCTCAGTGGACCGGAAAATCGTATACCTTTGTGACAACTTAGGCGTGTGGGTTCCTCTGCACAATACATTATGTAACTATCTTTTGAAATTCAATTTTTGGGCGGAGGGGGACGGAAGGTTATAAGTTAGCCTGTGTTATAGATAGATTCATATTTCGGAGAGCCTCGGATTGTTGGTATTATGTCGAAGCCATAGCCTCTTCGTAGGCAACGGACAACGTCATTAAGTATTCAACGGGCCACTCGTCACGTTCGCTTCAGGGGGCAGCGGCTTGGGAAAGTTTTACTTGCACCTTCACCCCAAGGATAAAAGTTCCAGTGTTTTCACACGTGTTCTAATGCATTTGGAGATAATAGAAGGGTCGGATTTCAAAGGCTGGGATCTCGGGTCATTGCAATGGCACTTCTTTCGTTGGCGTTGCTTTAGTGCCATCTCTTTCGATTGGGAGAGCCATGCCGACTGTCTGGATAACTTGCATGCTATCCCGTCCATTTTGTACAGTTTGCATGCCACCTCGTCCATTTTGCATAGTCTGTATGCTGTTTCGTCCATATTACATATGCCCCATGCTATTTCGTCCGTTTTGCTTAACCTCAATGTTGCAGCGCCCATTTTGTATGGCCTGCATGCTGTATCGTCCATTTTACGTAGCCTCCATGCTCCATCGTCTATTGAGCATGGCTTATCCGCTACTCTACGGGATGGATAGCCACATTTCACTATCTCGCCACTGCCCAAAGTAAGGGACTGTGCTGTCCCGTTAATTATTAAACAGCGAAGCAAAGACTTAAATCAAGACGAAGACGAAGAAAGAAATACAATAATGGCCAATACAGGGAGGAGGGCCATGAGCGGAGGCACAACTGGACGGACCAGCTCGAGCAAGGACGTGACTAAGAGGGCGCAGTGATGATGGGCGTGACGAAGAAGGGCCTACAGACGAGGGCGTAGATGAGGGACACCCACACCCTTTGTCCTTCCGTGGGAGTGCCATTAAACACTCAACTTCCGGCCATTTCTCCCCCCCGAGGATAAAGGCCACTCACATGTTTCGACAAAGCGCCTGGGCGGGGGAAATGAGGGGCGTGGGAGGGGGGGGGGGTAGGGGGGTAGGGTGTGAGAGGCAGTAATGGGGGTGATGGAGGAATGAGATGGGGGGGGGGGGGGGGGGAGCGGAGGTGTAAGGTGGGGAGGGGGCGAGAAGACAGAAGCAGAAGAAAGAGAAAGAGGGGGTAAGGGGGAAGCTGGGGGGGAGAAGGCGAGAATAGAAGAAAGAGGAAGAGGGGATGAGGGGGTAGGTTGGGGGAGAAGACAAGGGCAGAGGAAAGAGAAAGAGAGAGAGAGAGGAGGGGGAGGACCACAGGGAGGGGGGGAGGGAGAAGACAAGGGCAGAGGAGAGAGAAAGAGAGAAGGGACGGGGGAGGCTCAAAATCAGGTCTGTGTAGTAAGACCGATAAGCCCATGTGGCGTCTAGCATGTTTTGAACCATATGGAAATGTGCTCTTAGTGACCCTTTTGTCGTGTACAAGCCTAACAAAAATGTGAGTCGCCTCGCCATTAGAAAATGTACAGGCCGTCAGTGTAAAACCCGGAGCGCCTTTTTTTAATCTCTACTGGCTACACTGCAATGCCATTTGGCCATTTGTTGCCCTCCAGCCCTGAATTTCTCGATGTGATCCCGAATTCAGTTCGGCATTTCACGTTGGCGACGCCATTAGAATGCGGCACAGGCTTGCGGGGGGAGACGAAGGAGGGGGAGGGGGGCGGGGGTAGGGTAGGGCGGGAGAGGGGCGGGTTGGGGAATGAGGGAGAATGGGGACGGAGATGGGAAAATGGGTGAGAAAAGGGAGGGAATGGGGAAGGGGAAGAGATGGAGGGGGAAGGGGGGAAAAGGGGAAGAGATAACTGGTGAGGAGATGAGAGAGGAGAAGGGAGAGGGAGGAGATGGAATAAGTAGCAAGATATGAAGGAAACGGGAAGAAAAGAGACAAGAAGGAGGAGGAGGAGGGGAACTGAGAATCCATACCTTCAGGGTTTACGATTGTACAGATGAAGATTAAGGGTCGTGGTTGTGTCCCCTTATGTTAGAACCCCCTCTTCCCCCTCCCCTCCCCCTCATCCTTCATCCCTCCCCCTCATCCTTCTCCCCTCCCCCTAATACTCTCTCAAGACGCACTTGTTAAGGAGACGCGTCTGTGTTTCAGAGGGAGTGCCTTACGTCACCGGGACGCGAGAAGGAAGGTATCTAGCGCCAAAGGAACAAACACACGAAAGCCCAAGATTCCTTTACATTAATGAGAAACAAGGCTTGAAAGGCCTTGCATTCCCAAAGTCAAGAGGAATCAAGAAAACGAGAAACGCAACTGAAATATAAAGACAAACGCACGAGAAAAGGCAGTGAGAGAGAGTGAGCGAGCGAGAGAGAGAGAGAGAGAGAGGAAGAGAGAGAGAGAGAGAGAGAGAGAGAGAGAGAGAGAGAGAGAGAGAGAGAGAGAGAGAGAGAGAGAGAGAGAGAAAGCAAAAGAGAGACCCAGAGCGACCGAAAACGAGAGAGAAAAAGAAACAACACCCACAACAAAAATCCGTGATCAAAACACACACACACATACACACACACACACACACACACACACCTGGAAAATGCATCGTAATCTTTAAGCCAGGCCCGACAACAGCACTAAAAAGTCGTCAGCTCGAGTAAGGAAAACCAGCCGAGTGCTCGGGGCTACGAAGGCGTGGGACCCGGAGTGCAAAGCCTTTCTCTTTTGTTATAAGCGCGGTAAGGTGGCGGGAAAATTTCGGAGGAATTTTCCCCCTCTTGTTTTAAGAGAAGTATCCAGATTTGTTTTTCTTTTGAAGGTCTCGCTTATTGTGCCATCGTGGTAGTGGGTGTTTGTTTGTTTCACTGTGTGTGTGTGTGTGTTCGAGTGTGTGTGTGTGTGTTTGTGTTTGTTTGTTTGTTTGTGTGTGTGTGTGTGTGTGTGTGTGTGTGTGTGTGTGTGTGTGTGTGTGTGTGTGTGTGTGTGTGTGTGTGTGTGTGTGGAGGAGGTATGTTTGTGTATCTCTCTCTCTCTCTCTCCTTTCTCTCTCTCTCTCTCTCTCTCTCTCTCTCTCTCTCTCTCTCTCTCTCTCTCTCTCTCTCTCTCTCTCTATATATATATATATATATATATATATATATATCGATTGTACTTGTGTGTCTATGTATACATACCTCCTGTAGACAGTCAATAATTTCAATGCATTCTGCTTGATGTTCAGGTTTTCGGGAAAGCTATTTTGAATGATCTCGTTATGTGGGGCGTTAATTAATGTGCATCTCATTCGATTTTCACCTCCTGGATCCCCGCACCTTCGAAAGGAACGTGGGATAAGAGAGCTCTAGAGACAAAGCGAAAGATACCGTTGGTTCCCCTTTAAAGAAGTCTCCCCTCCTCACCTACCATACTCTATGATTCATTACCGTAGCGATTCCAACTTTCAACTTATCGCGAAGGGGCCGCGAACAAGGGGAAAAGGGCAAGGGGGAGGAGGGGGGGGGGAGGCTGGTCTAAGGGGAAGGGGACTGAAGGGAGGGGAGACTAGGGGTCATGACTGACGGCGTGTGAGTTTATATATCCTCTGTTAAGGGGGATTTCAGCTCCTCCATCTTGGTTTTCGGAAATCACAAGGAAGCGTTTTGATCGCAATTGCACTGCCGGGACCCCGATCGGAATTTATCGTCCTTAAACGAAATTTGATTTGATGCTTCATATCTCAGTGCGACAGGCGAGGGCGAAATTACTCTGTGTTGTCGTTTTCCACTGGCACAATTAATTACCAAATTTCTGTAGTGAATCGAGGGGGGCAACGGCGATGCCGAATGTGAAAGGGCATTTCCATTTTCCATTTTCAGAATCAACTTTCTTTTTTTGAGAGAGATAGAGAGGGGGGCGGAGGAGCTTATTCGCAGAGCAAAACTAACAGCGTCCGAGAGAAGGAAAGGAGAAAAGAGACACAGGCTGATAAGCAGTTTCAACATTTTCATAGAGACTGATTGATTAGCAATTGCTACTATGATGACAATGGAGTGGACCAGAAAATGGACAAATGTTATTAGGAAGTCGAGCAGTGTGTCAGAGTATTTTTTTTTGTCCATTGTTTTGATGGAAAAGGAGAAGGCGATTATTAGTGTGTATTCATTTTAATATGCGCGCTGGCGTGGGATATGGGAAAGAAAGATAGGAGATACGAGAGTGAGAAAATGGGGAAAAAGGAGAAAAGAAAACAAAAACAAGAGTGAACAAGAGAGAGAGAGAGAGAGAGAGAGAGAGAGAGAGAGAGAGAGAGAGAGAGAGAGAGAGAGAGAGAGAGAGAGAGAGAGAGAGAGAGAGAGAGCGAAAGAGCGAAAGAGAGAAAGAGCGAAAGAGCGAAATAGATCGAAAGAAAGATAGAGCGAAAGAGAGAGAGCGAAAGAGAGCGCGAAAGAGCGAAAGAGAGAGCGAAAGATAGAGAGAGAAAGCGCGAAAGAGAGAGAGAAAGCGCGAAAGAAAGAGAGAACGAAAGAGAGAGAGAGAGAGCGAAAGATAGAGAGAGAGCGAGCGAAAGAAAGATAGAGCGAAAGAGAACGAAAGAGAGAGCGAGAGAGCGAAAGAAAAGGACTTCCCAGAATGCGCCATGATTCGAAATGGCGGAGACCCCGTCCTTCTAAGCGCAAGCTAAACCGGTACATTAGGAAATACGATCTTAAAGAAACTACAAAGTTACTCGGTCTACGGGAAAGGTTATCGAGCCTCCATTAATCCATAAGATCCATTACAGAATTTTTTTCTCGAAGACGTAAAGGTTAAAAATGAAAGTAAAATACCGTAAAAGCAAAGCCATGTCTGTCCCAAGTAGCGTAGCCTGGGGCGGCGGCGGGGGGGTGAGGGAGGGGGGCGGGCAGTGGGGGAGCGAGTTGAGGGGAGGAGGGGGAAGAGGAGGAGAAGGAGGAAGGGAGGTGGAATGGGAGGAGGAGGAAGAAGAGGACGAAGAGGAGGGAGAGGAGAAGGAAGTGGAAAAGGAGGAGGTGGTGGTGGAGGAAGAGGAGGATGAGGATGAGGGGGAGGAGGAGGAGGAGGGGAGGAGGAGGAGGAGGAAGGGGAGGAGGGAGAGGAGGAAGTTGAGGAGGAAGAGGAATGGGAGGAAGAGGAGGAGAGGGATAGAGGAATGAGGAGGAGGAAGAGAAAGAAGACAGGGAGAGTGGAATGAGGAGGAAGGAAGGGGGGGGGGGGGGGATCTAGTTGAGGGGAGAGGGAGGAGGGGCGGAGGAAGGGAGGAGAAGGGGAAAGGATGATGATTATGAAGGGTAAGGTTGCTGGAAAGAGGAAAGAATGGATTGAATGGAGTAGGGAAGAGAAAGGAGTAGATGGTGAAATGGAAATAAAGAGGAGAAACGGGAGGCGAAAAGAGGCGGAGGAAGAAAATACGGTTGAGAAAAAAGAGCAAGGAAAAAAAT
>BOPN01004860.1:20000-40000 GCA_017312705.2 Penaeus japonicus | reverse complement strand
GAGGGAGGGAGGGGAAGGGAGGGAGGGAAAATGGAGGAGGGTGCAGGAGGGAAGTCAAAAAGTATCCAATTCATGTAAATCATTTGAATCAAACTTGTAAATCCGGGCTTGGCAATTAAATAGTAATGTAATTGGGAGCCTCCTTGATCTGTAATGGGAAATCGTACTCTCAGATTTTGCATCTATTAACACTACTGTTGTGAATATTAACCTATTCATTTCCGAGTTCATCCCAAAACGAGGCTGTAAAGATGTGAATTTATGAGTATTTAAGTGACCCTGTGGAGACTTCAAGATGCTTAGAAGAAAAATACATATTGTGTTTTAATGTTTCAAAGAATGAATGTGAAAAAAGAAAAAAACTTCCTCCGAACTAAAAGAGTAGTTAACAAAAGCTGAGGTATATACGTTTTTTTTTTTGTTTTTTTTTTGCTAAAAGCTTGGAGGGAAAATGTCATTATTTTCCCTCTAATATTTTCTCTTTGTCAATAATAAACGCTTTTGCAATCAAATTGAAAAACAGTTTGAGCCCATTAGAGGGTTGGTGAACATTGCAATCTGTCAGAAATATACATGTGCAATCAGTTATAGAACAGTGCAACCTCCCGGAGGATTTTTAGTGTTGTTTCTTTGTTGCAAATCGGCATAGAGTGGATGTTCGCACGGGCCGGCTTCAAGGGCTAGGGGAGGGATAGGGATAGGGATAATGGGAATCAGGGGAGGGGTCCTGGGTAGAACGAGAGGTATATGCGAATAGATAGTAGGGGATAGGTAACAGGGAGGAGGGGATAGGAAGAGGGAAATGGGATAGGGAGAAAGTGATGAGGGATAGATAGTGAAAGATGGGGATAAGGGGGAGGGGAGAGGAGGAGGAAAGGGAGAGGGGTTTGGTGGTGATAGAAGGTGAGAAGAAGGGAGTTGGGGATGGGAGATAAAGGAGAATAGGGGGAAAAGGGAAGGTGGATAAGAAGGGGAGGTGGGGATAGAACATTGGGATAGAGTGGGGTGGGGATTGGATAGAGGGGGAAGGAAAGTGTCCAGAACAGAAGGAGGAGGGGGATAGGGGGGATAGGGGATGGAGGAAGGGGAGTAGAAAGAGGAGGAGGAACCGTAGAGGAATAAGAGGAGGGGGAGTAGGAAGAAGAGGAACGGCAGGGGATGGACGAGGAGGAATACGAGGAAGAGGAAGGGTGGGGGAAGGAGGAGGGGGAATAAGAGGAAGAGGAGAGGAATAGGAGGAGGGGGAGTAGGAGAAAGAGGAAGGGTGGGGGAAGGGGGAGGAGGAACAAGAGGAATGGTAGTGGATGGAGGAGGGGGAATACGAGGAAGAGGAGGGGTAGGGGAATGGAGGAGGGGGAATACGAGGAAGAGGAAGGGTAGGGGGAAGGGGGAGGAGGAACGGGAGGAAGAGGAAGGGTGTGGGATGGAGGAGGGGGAATAAGAGGAAGAGGAGAGGAATAGGAGGAGGGGGAATAAGAGGAAGAGGAACGGTAGCGGATGGAGGAGGAGGAATATGAGGAAAGAAGGGTAGAGGAATAGGAGGAGGAAGAATAAGAGGAAGAGGAGAGGTAGGGGAAGGGAGGAGGAGGAACAGGAGGAGGGGCTGGGGAGCGCATTCCGTGCTCACTGGCTGGCTGGCTGGAAGTTGAATGATGTTTTGGCCGAATAAACATCACTGTTATTAGGTGGCTCCATTTTCTTTGTGAGTGATCTGTTTAATTTATGTGCATAAAGAGATGTTGATGTTGTGAGGGATGGTCTTGTGAAGAAGAGCCTGGCGGTTGTTTGCTCTAGTGAGGTTATTAATGATGGTTGTGGTGATGATGATGGTGGAGGGGAATGGCGCTGGTGATGATGGTGGTGGTTGTGATGGTAGTGATGATGGTGGTGGTTGTGATGATGGTGTGGTAGTGTTAGTAGTGGTGTGATGGTGGTGTTTGTGGTGGTGGTAGTAGTGATGATGATTATGATGATTATTTTGATAATGACAATGTTAACGTTGGTACTGAAATAGCCATAGCAGTAATGCAATCACAATCCACATTATCATCATTGCCAATTTGATTATTTTCATCATTATCATCATAGCTTCTATCTTTACATTGTTGTAGACGTCCCTGTTGTTAATTAGTCGTAGCAATACTCACAGTCATAGTAGACCTTCACATCGGAAATACCCGAGTGTGTTTAATATCACAACACATGTCCCACGTCACATTACAGAGAAAACGTGATATCGGCATGTCAATTAAGCCAAGTCTGTTCACCTGAACAATGAACACTAGTGAAGATGACTCGATGTGTCCCAGTGTTTGTGTGAGTGTGTGTGTGTGTGTGTGTGTGTGTGTGTGTGTGTGTGTGTGTGTGTGTGTGTGTGTGTGTGTGTGTGTGTGTGTGTGTGTGTGTGTGTGTGTGTGTGGAACCGTGCCTGCTGGAAGGACAAGCTTGGTACAGCGGCTGCAATCAATTAGCATTACAGCCGGACCGAAGTGTTAAATGCTCTTACCTGCATAGCTTTTGCCAGGTGTAAGCTGATACGCTAAAACTATATCGGCACATCTGCAAAATGCTCTTTGCAGAGGGCGGGGGCGTGGATGGGAGGGGAGGGAGTGCGTGGGGTGGAGAGAGCTTTGGGACAATGGGTGGAGTTTGGAAATAGGAGAGAAAGAGAGGGGAAGGGAGAGAGAGAGAGAGAGGGAGAGGGGAAGAGAGTGGGAGAGGGAGAGGAAGAGGAAGAGAGTGTGAAAGGGAAAGGGAGAGGAAGAGAGTGGGAGAGGGAGAGGGAAAGGGAAAGGGAAAGGGAGAGGGAGGAGTAGGAGATGGGAGTGAGACTGAGAGTGAATATGAGAGTGAGAGACAGAGAAATAAATAGACGCACAGAAGAAAAATAAGAAAAAGTAATTAAAAAAAGAAAAGCCTTTGAGTATATATATAAAAAAGAAACTAATAATGAGTTAGTGACTGTGAGAATAGAATCACAGCATATCAGAGAATGACATCATATCAACGAAGGAGGAGCAACAAACAGGCTCATTCTGGGGCCGGAATGAACGAGGTACAGCAGCATCTGTTGAAGGAAATTACATCCCTCTCACTGCGTTCCCACACCTCCCAACCCCCCCTCCCCCCTCCCCCATCCACTTCTCTCTCCCCTCTCCCCTCCACTTCTCTCTCCCTCCCTAACCTTCTCCCCCCTCTCCCCCCTCCACTTCTCTCTCCTCTCCCTCCCTAACCTTCTCTCTCCTTCCTTTACCCCTTCCCCTCCCCTCCCCCTCCCCCTCCCCTCCCGTGCCCCCAGCATCCTTGGCCCGCGCGCATCCTTAAGGAAAACCAAGAAAATGGTCCTTTTTATTTCTATTCGGAGGAGAGAGAGAGAGAGAGAGAGAGAGAGAGAGAGAGAGAGAGAGAGAGAGAGAGAGAGAGAGAGAGAGAGAGAGAGAGAGAGAGAGAGAGAGAGAGGAAGAAGAAGAAGAAAATATTGGCGAATCAGTATAAGTTAATATGCACCTGGGATGATATTCGGCAAGAAAATGAATAACAAAGAGATAGAAGAACAGATAACAAACAAACAAAGGAAAACAAAGGAAGACTTTCTCTAAAAACAGAACAAAACAAAGAAACAAACAAAGTGGTTCAATCGACGAGTTCCTTTCATACAAGTGTTTCTTCGTGTGATTATATTCGACAGTTGAGGAATATTTCCCCGCTACAAAAACTAATAAAACTTTTTCCACACTTATGATATAATAAAATTGTCGTGGTGACTCTAGCCTCAGAGTTTCATAATTAGCTTTGAATATGAAAACTTTAGCTTTAATATCACGGTACAATTGCTTTGAAGGATAGACGTTCATAAAATATATATATGCCAACTCTTGTCATTAAATATTTGACTTTTCTTTACTTAAAGCTACGGGTGTTTACCGTGCTTATTTTTTTATATTTCATTTTTTATTTTTATTTTTTTGAGAATTATATGTCTTACCTAATCTTTACTACGTATCTTTTTTTTCAAGACAGTTTAATTACGTGTATCTCAGAACACTTAACACGTGGCTATAATAAACATTAAAACCAAGGAAACAGAACATATAAATATATCAAAAAGAAGAGAGAAAGAACGAAAGAAAAAAGAAAGAAACACACACACACACACGTAACAGGCAAAAACGTGCATTTGGTTTGCACACAGGCTTCAACCCTTTCGACCCCCCACCAATAAAAATGAAAAAAAAGAAGAAGAAAGAGAGAGAGAAAAAAAAGGGGGGAAAAAACCTGCCAATTTTCCGCATAGCATCGGGAATCGGGAAGCATCGTTCATCTGGCACACTGCACAGGCGACGGGCCCGGGGCAAACTAGAATTGAGGTTAACAGTTGAATCACATCCTAATGGGTCTATTCCCCTGTTGACCACATGGGGCAGGTGTGGGTATTGTGGCTTGCTGTGGCTTGCTGGAGCTTGCTGGAGCTTGCTGTGGCTGACTGTATCTTATGGTGGCTTGCTTTGGCTTGCTGTGGTTTACTGTGGTTTACTGTATCTTGCTGTGGCTTTCTGTGTCTTTTCTGTGGCTTGCTATAGCTTACGATGGCTTGCTCTCGATAGAAATTCTTAAGGGCTGATGACTGGCTAATGTAGTTTTGGCATTTGAGTTTGTGACCTCATTGTGTATTCTTATATATCTGTTATTAGGTCTATTATCTTATTTATTATATTATTATATTGACGGTGAGAGAGAGGCTTAGATGCGAGAGAACTGGTAATAGAAATATGATAACAGTTCTACTACAAGGATAGTTAATTTAGTTTTCAAATATTCTCGTCTTACAGCTAATGTATATTATCGTGTATCGCGTTTATACGTGTACATTATCATACAGTTATCAATACTAATAAAAAAAATCGTTCTATTTCAGCTATTGATGAAATATTAAGAAGCGTAGTACTACAAATAGCAATGATGATAATAATAGTAGTAGTAATAGTAGTAGTAAAAGTAGTAGTAGTAGTAACAATAATGATAATAATAATAATAATAATAATGTGTATCTATGTCTATACCTGATAAGATATATCTATATATGTAAATCAGTCTATTTGCATGTATATCTATATCTGCACAATATGTCTATCTACATCTCTTTATCTATATAATCTGTTTATTTCATTAATTCCCATATGTTTATTTGATTACTTGTCGGGTCATCAGTCTCTAAGAATATTAATTTGTTTACATGTTTACAAACTACTCGCTCTTTCATTTTCAACTTACCTTCGTCAGGAGCCGATCAAGATGTTCCCAGCATCCGAGGGAGCGAGAGAGAGAGGGAGATCACATCTCCTGTGCCCTGTAAGTAAAAGGATAAAGTTAGTTGCAGAGAAAAATTGATAATGATAATAACAATTAAAAGAATGATGATTATAATAATGGTAATTATGATGATGATAATAATGATCGGATGGTGATGGTGATAATGAGGAAGATGAAAAAGAAGAAGAATACGAAGAAGAGGATGAAGAAGGAGCAGAAAATGAAGAAGACGAAGCGAAAGGAAAAGAGGAAAGCGAAAAAGAAGAAGAGGAAAGAGAAAAAACAAAAAAACAAAAAACAAAAAACATCTCACTCCTGTAGCGTAATCTCACAAACAAATTATGACGTTACGGAATGGTTCTCACTTGTGCTCATGTTGCTTTATGCAAATGCAAGAGGACGAGCATCTTTACGTCAGAGAGCGAATGTGAGGCGGTTGTTGAGTTAAGCAAACCGGGTGGGAATGTTTGTGTTTTCCTTAAAGAGAAAAAAGAGGGGGGGGGGGGGGGGGGGGGAGGAAGAGGAGAGGAAAGATAAAGAAAGTGATGCTGTGGGATTCATCTCTGATTTTGTTGCTATTGTTGTTGTTGTTGGATATTTTTTGTTGTTTTTTTGTTGTTGCTTTGTTTTTTTGATAGGGAGTTTGGTTAGAGAAATGCGTTTTATGTTGAAATATTCATAGCGATACGGGGATTACATATAGATCTTTAACAAAGCAAAAACAAAAATATCGAATAAATCGTTCCTAGGAGTGAAAAAGGGAATCCCGAGAAATCGCAGAAGGGGAGAAAAAACGAAAGAATAAACCAAAGCGAAATGCGGGATAAATGCACCTGCTTTGTGTTGATAATGGCGGAGTAGTTGTAGTTCTCTTCGAGTTGGTCGAGACTTGCGAGTTCTCCCCTCGCCGCGGCCTGCTTGTACCTCCCCCCTCCTCCCCCCTCCCCCCCCCCTTCCCCCTTTCCCCTCGTAGTGTAACGTGTGCAGTGATAACTCCTCCCCTTTCCCTCCTTCCCTCTCCTCGTCACCCATCAAACGATCGACCCCGTGTTATGGAATTGCTATAAAAGCCGCAAACGCAAATATGATTTTCGAATGGCAAAATATTACAAAAAAAATAGTGGGTGGAGGGGTGGGGGTGGGGTACGGGGGGTGGGTGGGCATTAAAAGCAATTTCCAAAAAGAACCGCGGGCAAAAATCACAAATGAAAACATCCGAAACCAATTTAAAAAATGTTCAATCAACATTCGCGCGTGAGCTTCGGTAACCATGGCAACCCGGAGACGTCTGTAAGGTCCATTATGCCGCGCGGTATCCCGGAATTTACCTTCTTATGAACTACGATTAATTTCTATGAACAGGCAAGATACCATCTCTCGAAAAGCGCATACAAAAGACGAGCATTTTTTGAAATGGAGTTTGTATATTACACTGCCATTATTCTTGGGCTATTACCGACCGGCATTAGAATATTTCTTTCATTCTGAATTAAAACTTGAGCAATTTGTAGTTGAAATAGAAGGGGAGGATGTGAGGGAAAGACGATAAGCAGGTTAAGTTTAGATATTAGCGGAGCAGAATGATGAGGACTGAGCCGGCATCCCACTCCTATGTCTGCCGGATGACGCTGCAGGAGATGGGGTCCCTGAGGAAGTATTGATGACGACCAAAGCAAGTTATATAAATGGAAATCGCAACGTGATTTAGTTGCTGGAGAGAAGAAAAAATAGGGGTGCTTTTTTTATATTTTTTTTCTTTCTTTCTCTCTACGGAAGATTTTGCAAGCAAGCAAGCAAGCCAGAGAAGCTGGAAGGATTATATACTCAGACACACACGCACGCACGCACACACACACACACACACACACTCACTCACACAAACAAACAAACACAAGCAAACACACACAAATACACAGACACACAAACAAAACAAACACAAGCAAACACAAACATCCCCCCTCCCCCACTATCCCACCCACCCCCCAATCAACACACAGAGGGCAGACAGGTGCAGACAGACACGCACGCACTCAACGCACTCGCCAAGAGGACGCAACCACACAACTCGGTAATTGGAAAGAAAGAGGCCGAGTCCTCTTCCCCCTCCCCCTCCCCCTCCTCCTCCTCCCTTCCACTCCCCCCCCCTCCTCCTCCTCCATCCACTCGCCATCTCTTGAGTGACACTCCGGCCTCGGCTGCCCCAACATACATTAATAGTAAACTCGACAGGCTCCAGGTACGACTCCGAGAAGGGAGGAGGAGGAGGAAGGGGAGGAGGGAGGAGTTAGAAAGGATGGGGGGGGGGGGTAGGAGGTAGATAAGGAAAGAGGAAGGAGGTAGATGGAGGAGGAAGAAAGGGAGAAGGGGAGAAAGAGCAGGAAGGGGGGAGGAGGGAGGAAGAAGGAGGAGGGAAGGAGGGAGGTAGGTAGGAAATAGGGAGAGATGAGAAGGGAGGAAGAGAAAGAGGAGGAATGAAGTGGAGGAATGAAGAGGATGAGTGAGGTAAAAGGAGGAGGGGGAAAAAGGAGAAGAAAGGGAAATAAAAAGGAAGAAAAAAGAGAAAGGAGATGAAAGGGAAGAAGATGAAGGAAAAGAGGAAGGAGACGAAAGGACAGAAGATGAAGGAAAAGAGAGGAGGAGGTTAAAGGGAGAAGAGGGTGGAAGGAGAGGAAGCAGTGAGCATCAAGTTCTATCGCGTCTCAGCAGTTTCTTTCCCTCCCCTCCCCCTCCCTTCCCTTCCCTTCACCCCTTCACCCCCCCCCCCTCCTAAACCCTCCCTCTCCTCCCCCCCTACCCCCCATCCTCCCCCATTTACCCAACTTTGGTTTGAAGGAAAAGTGTTGAGGAATGATAGAAGGTGGGGGGGTGGGGGGGGAGCAAGAGATAGAGGTGGGAGGTAGGGGGGGAGAGGAGAAGAAGGGAAATGGGACGAGGAGGAGGAGGAGGAGTAGGAGGAGGAGGGAAATGGGACGAGGAGGAGGAGGAGGAGGAGGAGGAGGAGGAGGAGGAGGAGGAGGAGGAGGAGGAGGAGGAGATGGGAAGGAATGGGGGGGGGGGGTAAGGGGGAAGAGGGGGGGTGGGGAGAAAGCGAGACCCACAAGTATAATTGAATTCGCCTGATAGGTTCGATGCATCCCGGCTGCCTTTTGTTGCTGTTTCTGCTGATATGGGTGCGCTGATGGGGTCCGGCATTTTTGTTTGGTGTGGGCGGGAGGGCGGGCGGGCGGGTGGGTGGGTGGGTGGGTGGATGGGCGTTTCGGTGGGCGGGTGTTTGGGTGGGTGGGTGTTTGGTTGGGTGGTTGGGCTGGCAGAGATGGAGGTGGGGAGGGAGGAGAGGAGAGGAGAGAGTAAGGGTAGGGGGGGGGGTGAGGATGGGAAATCAAAAGGGAAAGATGAGACGGGGGATAGGGTGGGGGGTAAGGGGGGGTAGGGGTAGGGAGTATGAGTGATGTGAGCGAAAGGGAGAGGAAGAAGGTAGAAGAAAGAGAAAGAGGAGGGAAGGAGATGTAAGGAGAGATGGGGAGGAGGAGTGAGACAAGCAAGAAGAGTATTTCCAATGGGCTGAACAGATTCCCTCTCCCTGTCCTTCAGTCAGTCTATCTCCCTTCCTCCTCTCCTCCCTCCCTCTCCCTCTCCCTCTCCCTCTCTCACCCCACCCCCCTCCTCCTTCTCCTTCTTTCCTTTCTGTTCCTCGGAGATACGGAAATATTTGCCATATGAGTGTGTATGTGTATGTATGTGTGTGTGTGTGTGTGTGTGTGTGTGTGTGTGTGTGTGCATGCGCGTGTGAATCGGGCTATTGTTGTAGTTATCAGCTGGCTAGTTCATGGTGGCGTGATTCCTGTGTTCCGTTTCCGCCACCTTGAACTCCGCAGCTAATAACCTTTCTTCTTTGAGGAATAGATACCGCTTGTGTGTGTGTGTGTGTGTGTGTGTGTGTGTGTGTGTGTGTGTGTGTGTGTGTGTGTGTGTGTGTGTGTGTGTGTGGGTGTTTGTAATACTTTATGTGTGTGTGTGTAATCAAAGCTCAGATTATTATTTTGTTGCAGATGATGATTAACGGTATAGCAGGGTTTAAACTTACTCATGGTATTAAATGAAATTATTTCCTGGTGCTTCGGCTCTGCTCTCTCTTTCTCTCTCTCTCTCTCTCTCTCTCTCTCTCTCTCTCTCTCTCTCTCTCTATATATATATATATATATATATATATATATATATATATATATATATACTCCTTTCCTCTCTCTCCATCTGCCTCTCCCTCTCTCTTTCCCTCTCCCCCTCCCTCACCCTCTCCATCTCTTTCCCTCTCCCACTCTCTCCATAACATCACCTCTCTCCTTTTCTCATTTCCTCCCTCCGTCTCCTCCCTTCCTCTCTCTTTCCAAAACCATTCGCGTAATGCATATCGTTATTATGAAATCAGTCATATTAGATGCGAGCGTCTGATATTAACATTAGATTTAATTCTGGCGCAGGAACTAAACTCCATTCATTCGCTTGTTCGTGTTCTTAATTACTCCCGGAGTGTGCTTGCGCTTGCCTGCTTGCTTGGAGTTTCTTTCGTTGTTCGAGCCTTTTGTGTAAGAGGGAGAAGGAGAGAGGGGGAGAGGGAGAGGGAGAAGGAGAAAGAGAGGGAGGAGAGGGGGAGAGGGAGAGGGAGAAGGAGAAAGAGAGGGAGGAGAGGGGGAGAGGGAGTGGGAGAAGGAGAAAGAGAAAGAGAGGGAGGAGAGGGGGAGAAATAGAGGGAGAAGGAAAGGGAGAAAGAGAGGGAGGAGAGGGAGGTAGGGAAAGAGAAAGGAATATAAAGAGTGAGAGGAGAGAAAGAGGGGAAGAAAAAGAGGGAGATAAAGAGGAAAGAGTGAGAGAGAGAAAGAGAGAGAATATCAAGGAAGAAAATATAGGCAGTGATCATTAGTAGAACAAAAAACAACACTGAACACAACACAAGATTTTGGCAACAATAGCAACATCAACAAGAACATCCAAACATTTAAGCATTGCATACTCCCCTTTCTCAACATCTTAACTTCCCACTTCCCAACTTAACTCATCTCCCCCATCCCCATACCCCTTCCCAGACCACCTCCCTCCTTCCCCTATATCCCTAACTCTCCCCTTCCCAACTTTCCCGTTCCCTATTTCACTCCTCCCTATTTCCTATGACCCCCTCCCCTCATCCCCCCCGTCCCTCAATCCTTCCTCCTATCCCAAACCCTCTCCCCCCTCTATTCCCCACATCATACCTCCCCCCTAACCCCCATTTCCTCCCTCCCCTCCATTCCGAACCTCACATCGCCCTCCCTCCCCCTCCCTCAACCCATCCCCCAACCCCCCCTCCCTCCCACAACCGCAAGCCGTCTCATCCGCGGGTTAATCTCCAGCATCTCCAGCCACTGTAATATATATACGTTACTAGGCAGCCTCAGTCTTCCTCAATATGGTCGCTAATTCCACAAGGCTAAAGTCAAAGGATTCTCAGGACTCCGGACTTCTCTTGCAGATAATTATTGGGGTTGGGGATGTTGCAGCCTCCTGGGTGAGGGTGTTGGAGGAGGAGGAGGAGGAGGAGGAGGCAGAGGAGGAGGAGGAGGAGGAGGAAGACGATGGTGGTGAAATACTGGTAGGAAAAAAGTAAATCTATTCACACACACACACACACACACACACACACACACACACACACACACACACACATATATATATATATATATATATATATATATATATATATATATCTTCCGGCAAGAAGTGTGCTAAAAAAAGGCAAATCAACCTCAAGGAACAGAGAAGCAGGAGGTGGAGGGAGACTGAGTGGCTGATGTTGACTTTGGCAGAGAAAGCGCAGGGGAAGAGAGGGAAGAGGAGGAGGAGGAGGAGGAGGAAATGGTGGAGGAGGACGGACGAAGAGGAAAAGGAAGAGGAAGGAGGAAGAGGAGAAGGGGGAGGAAGGGAGGGAGAAAAAGGGGAAATGGGAGGATAGAAGTATTGAAGGATGGAGGGAATCGGGGTCAGGAAGGATAGAAGTAAAGGGAGGGAGGGACGGATAGATGGTAGGATGTGAAGGAGAGTAAGGGAGGGAAACGAGGAATAGAGAGGAAGGAAGGAGACAAAGGGAGGGCAGGTGGGAATGGAAGTAAGTAAATAAAGAAAGGAAGACGCGGAGGGAGAGCAAGAAGTGAAAGAAGCAGAGGGAAGAAAGGTAAGGGACGAGGCAAAGGAGGGAGTCGCGAGAGAGAGAGAGAAAGGGGGACGGGGGAAGAAGAACAAGCCAAGGTGTTTGTCCTCCTCGCCGAGAGATGTCGCTGAGGCAGCTGTTGAGAGCCGCGATCAGTGTGTATTGTATTACGTGTAATATAGGCCGGGACTTTGATCCTACGCTGAGCTTGGTGTTGTGTTGGTCTTGCGTTACGTGCTGTCGCGTCTTAAAAGATTTTGATTTACGGTCGCGTGGGTAAATAGGTCGTTTACTGTAGTGTTGTTCCCGTGCGAGCTTGATCTCAAATGGATGCAGGATTTCCAGAATTTATATGATGTAAATTACTACGATTCATTTTAATAATGGATGCAGTGTACATAAACGTTATTAGGGACTAGAAAATAATTAATTTGATACTGGGAAGGTTGTTTTTAATCATCAACCTACGCTGTGATAGAATTAAAAGTATTAATAAGTCCGATTTTTGACTGATAAGCAATAACTATTTACTCTGACATCTCTACATTTTTTACAGCTCTACTTTGATATATACGCATAGAAAAAAAATATATATTTATGAACACTCATAAAACTGTAACCAATATCTATAACCACTATGGATACTATTCTATACAAGAGACGGATCAGGCAATGTACGTATACATTTTTTTTTTTTTTTTTTTTTTTTTTTAGCAGCGTCCCTATTGTGGAACTGGTTTTGATACATGCTATTGATCATTCGGCTCATGTTTTAATGGAGGAATAATTTACTCTTCGGCAATTATTACTTTTGTGACGTTTATTTTGGGCGCTGCGCTGACGGCATCCGGCTTTCGTATTGGCATGGTATTTTTAACCGTTTTTTTTTATTTTTTTTTTAAATCTATGTTTTCTATTTTTCCCTATTCCGTCTATCTTTTTTTGTGTGTTAGTTATCCTTTTTTTGTTCTGAAACAGTTTTTGATTTTATTTTATCTTTTTTTTTTATGTATCGTGAAGAATCTATTTTCTCTCTCACTCTTTCTCTATCTTTCTCCATCTCTCCCTCTCTTTATCTCTCCATCCCTCCTTCTCCTCCTCTATCTCCTTTTCTCTCCCTCACTCCCTTTCTCTCTTTCACTATCCCTCGCAGCTTCTGACCACAGACTTCAGCAACTGTAAGCTCTCAATGCAGTCGCTTTTATTAGTGACAGGCCTTCAGCTTATGTACCGGTGTGCGTGCGTGTGTGTGTCAGAATGTTACGTTCTGTTGACACTATACCCAATAACCGTGTGTGTATGTGCGTGTGATTGCGTGTGTGTGTGTGTGTGTATTTGTGTGATTGCGTGTGTGTGTGTATGTGTATTTGTGTGTATGTGTCCAAGTGTAAGTGTAATATCTGTGCGTGTGCGAACGTTTTTTCTGTGTGTGTTTGTTTGTGTGTGTGTGTGTGTGTGTGTGTGTGTGTGTGTGTGTGTATGTGTGTGTGTGTGTGTGCGTGTGCGTACGCACAGTACGGCTAGACCCCGTGACTACCTTTTTAGTTTCGGGTCTGGCAACGTTATATTGAGTTATATTTCACTTGAAAGTCAAATTAACCCAAAAGTTCAGTTTTATATTGCCTTTAATTAATTCATCCCAATATAGATTCAAATCTCATTAATTGCTATTTCTACTTAATATTCATGATTATCGTAGGGGGGTAAGGTGAGAGCCAGGGGATGATGGGGTGAAGGGGGTGGGGGGGGGAGAGGGCGACGGGGGAGCTTATTTATGTATCCCTAAATTCGGATTCCTTAGTGTCCTTTCCTCTAATGTAATCGGAGGATAAGAATGAATCTAAGGATCGACTTTGTTGATTAATGAAAGGTGAAGTTTTCGGTTACACAATGCAGAGCTCGGGGTCCCTGCTGAAATTCGGGAATTATTGTCTGCGCAATTAATTACTCCCATTAGTTTAATTCAGATTGGCGGAATATAATGAGGAAAAACCACAGCGCAGGATGTATTCTGTTTATTCAGTCTTTTTTGAAAATTTTGGTTGGATTTTCATATTGTTGTATTTTGGACAGTGTAAGATATGACTTAATGTATTTTTTTACGTATATTTTAGGTCAGTGTAGGATTTTTTTAATATATATTTTTTTGATGTCTTTCATGACAGCGTATGCTTTTAGAAAAATTCTTTAAACAATATTTCCAAAATTTTGACTTTTTCTTTAGAACTGATTAAAAAAATAAAAATAAATGAAGATGATTAGCCAATCGTTCTAATCACCGGAGTCCCGAATCCTTATGAGATTGGGTGCTTGATTAGCTGACATTACGAAAGTACACACAGGGATCTTCTCTTAATAATTTCCTAGGAGTTTCTCGCTCTATTTATTCCTCGTGAGATTAGAGTCATTGTCTCTGACCTTTGTTCTTTCTGTTTAATGTTTCTATGTCTGTGTTTCTATGTCTTTCTGTCTATCTCTCTTTCTCTCTCTCTCTCTCTCTCTCTCTCTCTCTCTCTGTTTCTATTTATTTTTCTTTCTGTCTCTCTGTCTATCTCTCATTACTAAACCTTACCACTCCTCGTCCTCTTTCTCCTCTTTCTCCATCCCCTCCTTCTCCTATTCCTCATCTTCCTATTCCTCTTCCAACTCCTCCTCCTCCTCCTATTCCTCTTCCTCCTCTTTCACCATCTCCTTTCCATCTCCTCCATCCCCCTCCAAGCTCCTCTCCTCCTCCCCTCCTTTGCCCTCCCCTCCCCCCTCTCCCCTCCCCTCCCCTCCCTCGCCATCCAATCACGACCATGGCCTCTTACACTCTAATCTCAATCAACATAACCAATCTTCGCTAGCCCGGCCCTTCTGTCCTAATCTCATCCCTGGCTTGATACACCTGCTCTGACACGTGGATAGGGATAGCAAGCCGTTCTAGACAACTGTGTGGTGTGTATATATATGTATATGTATTTCTCTCTCTCTCTCTCTCTCTCTCTCTCTGTCTATCAATCTATATATATATACATATACATACACACACACACACACACACACACATATATATCATACACACATTTTGTGTATATTTCGTGTGAAGGTGTGCATGCGATATTCATTTAAGTATATTGTTTATATGCGTTGGTTAGTGCGTTGGCGTGTTTGGGGGAGAATGTATGTGTCAGAATTGTTCAAAATTTCAAAATTTTCCTGTATTATTTACATACTTCAGATGCTGAACATATTTTACAAGACTTTTGCTTGTGTCAGGGGTTTGTTATGTCTCAGAAATGATTCTACAAAAAGTGATATCAGTGCCAATGCTGAAGTGCGATAACGAAATTAAACAAGCAGGTGAAACAGAGACCCATGAAAGACAATTCCCTTAAAAACCAAAACCCCTTAAAAGAAACATAAAGCTAAATTGTAGACGCCCCTTAAATATGCCAAAATCAACACCCCCCATTCCCTCCCCCCCCCCGCCCCTTCCTCCGGCAATAAAACCCGTAAACCGCACAACAACGATAAAAGGGGCTAAAACTCCACACCGGCTAATAGAAGAACTTTAAAATGCACGGGTCTGCCCTCAAATTCAATCAACGTGCATCGTACTGCAAATTAACCCTAGGGATGAGCCGAGGGGAAACAACGGCTGGGTGCGGGAGGTTAACTACGAGTGGTGAGGGGAAATTGAGGTAAATGGGGAGGATTTTGTGTGTGGGGGAAGAGAGGAGAGGGAGGAGAGGGAAAGGGGAAGGGAAGGAGTTTTTTGAGGTCTCTTCAGGGTAGAGAGTGGGAGGGGAAAGGAGAAAGGGAAAGATGAAGAGAAAGAGAGCTTGAGAGATAGATAGGTAGACAGATAGACAGATAGATAGATAGATAGATAGATAGATAGACTGATAGATAGAGAGCGAAAGCGAACAAGAAGAGAGAGAGATAGAGCGAACAAAAGACAGGGAGCGAAAGAGATAGAGCGAGCAAGAAGAGAGAGAGACGCGGCTAAGAAAGAAAAAAAGGGGGAAGGGGTGAGAACGTGGTATGAATGATGACTTTGACTTGATGAGTGAGGAGAGGGGAATGAGGGGAAAGAATTCGTCATGGAAGAATGAGTGTTAATGAAGATATTGATATAGACCGGAGTACTCACACACACGTACTCATGCGTGAACAGGAGTGGAATAAAGGGAGAAGGCTTAGAAATTGGATAAAGGAGGGAGAACAAACAGAAGAATGAGAGAGCGAGAGGCAAGAGAGAAGAGAAGATGACAAACAGCAACAATAATTGATACCAAAGAAAGAGAAGAGAAGGGAATAGAAGAAATAAAGAAAAGTAAAAAACAAACAAACAAACACGATTGAATCGATATATAGAGTAACAGATAAAATATACAAATAGATAGAATATCTTAACTGAACATCTCCGAAGAGATAAGGAAAGAAAAATGAAAATAAAAGAGAAGAGAAGAGAAGAGAAGAGAAGAGAAGAGAAGAGAAGAGAAGAGAAGAGAAGAGAAGAGAAGAGAAGAGAGGAGAAGAGAGAGAGAGAGAGAAGAGAAGAGAAGAGAGAGAGAGAGATGCGCGAGCCGAGAGTGTTGTGAGGGAGAAAGCCAGGGTGGCAATGCAAATCATAGAATGTCCAGTATTATTGATTTTGCAACTTTACCTGGTGCAATATATCCTCCGCGTGGGGGCAGCGGATGGAGGGCGAGGAGGAGAGAGGAGGAGAAAGTGGAGGAGGAGGAGGGGGGGGGGGCTGGATGAAGAGAGGAAGGGAAGGAAGAAAGGAAGAGGAGGTGGAGGAAGAGGAGGAGGAGGAAAAGGAAGAAGAAAAAGAGAAGGAGGAGGAGGAGGAGGTGGAAGAGGAGGAAGAGAAGGAGGAGGTGGAGGAGGAGGTGGAGGAAGAGGAGGAGGAGGAGGAGGAGGAGGAGGAGGAGGAGGAGGAGGAGGAGGAGGAGGAGGAGGAGGAGGAGGAGGAGGAGGAGGAGGAGGAGAAGAAGAAGAAGAAGGAGAAGAAAATGGAGATAGAGAAGGAAAAGAAGGAGAGAGAGAGAGAGAGAGAGAGAGAGAGAGAGAGAGAGAGAGAGAGAGAGAGAGAGAGAGAGAGAGAGAGAGAGAGAACGAAAGTGAAAGAGAAAGAGAGAGAGAGAGAGAAACAGAGGACCTCAAGTGTAATTGAGGGGAACAAAATCGTGTTATGGGCGGCATCTCCCCTCTTAAGCATATTGGCCAGGTCTCATCAGGGGGGACGCGCTAAGCAGATGCTGGGCGGTGTTCTGAATGACGCCCAGATACTTTGATGCTACGGAATCTGATGAACATTTGCATACCCGTTTTCTTTTTTTTCTTTTTCTATTTTTTTTTTTTTTTTTTTTTTTTACTGTGCTATTTTGGTTATGTGAGTGGGGGAGTGAGGGAGTGAGGGAGTGTATGTGTGTGTGTGTGGAGGGGGGGGGGCGAAGAAGTTGAGGGAGTGAGGGGATTGAGGGAGTGAGGGGGGAGGGAGTGGGAGGGCGGGAGTATGGGAGGGAGGGAGGGTATCTATGTGTGCGTGTGCACGTATATGTAAGTACGCATGTGCACAAATATATATTTGTTGTCTGTAGCTCTTTACGCTTTAGCCTTAATTCCCTCTTTCCTCCCCCTCCCTCTCCTTCTCCCCTCATCTATCCCTCCCTTCCCCTCCTCTTCCTTCCCTCCCCTCCCCTCCACACACACTTGCTCCAGAGAGACCAGTTTACTCGAAACAGATTCGCGACATCCAATCTCCTAAAAGAAGTGATAAAAAAGGAAAGGAAAAAAAGGAAAAAAAAAAAAAAAATACAACAACATGTACAGGAGAGAGAGCGAGACAAATGAAAATTCACAGTAGATTAAGCAGGAAATAAATGTGCGCTGAATATCATGAGAGAAAGAGAGAGAGAGAGAGAGAGAGAGAAAGAGAGAGAGAGAGAGAGAATGAGACGAGAGAGAAAGAGAGGGAGACAAAAAAATAATAATAATAAAAAAAGAGAGAAAGAGAGAGAGACAGGGAGACAAAAAAGAAGAAAAAGAGAGAAAGAGAGAGAGACAGGGAGACAAAAAAGAAGAAAAAGAGAGAAAGGGAGAGAGACAGAAAGCACAGAAGCGCAAGCAAGACGAGCGCCAAGGCCAAAGCATTAGACAAGGTGCGTTCGAGTGCGAGAGACCAACAGCATTCACAAAACCCGAACTGCTCGACCAGTCTGAACAAACTCTTCCGTCGCACACACACTCACTCACGCCGTCTCTTGTGTGAATATGCTAATCATGTGGCAGCTCTCCGCTCAATTTATTTTCTGAATGTCGGCTCTTGTACCGAAGTGGCCGAGACAAAGTTTTGGAGCGAAAGGTGAGTTACGTTTTTACGCTGCGGTTGGCAAGAGGGGGAGGGAGGGGGGAGGGAAGGGGAGGGGGAGGGAGTGGTCATCGCGGTAAGGTTGGTATCTCTGATTTTTCGGGGGAGGGATTGTCGCTGCTGTAAGGTTGGTATCTCTGATTTTTGGGTTTGTCTCTGCCTCTGCGGTTGGTAATTCCATTTTTTTTTTCTTTTGGGGGTCACTACTGTACATTTGCTACCTGCCGTATAGTTGTAACTCTAATTTTGGGTTTGTCAGTGCTGTACGGTTAGTAACTCTGCCTTATAGTTTGCCACTGCAATATAGTTGGCCGGCATCTGTGTTTAAGAATATTAGATCACCAGAGAAAATGTATCTAAAATCGTGAGCATTTAAACAAAAGGCTTTTATATTCTCCTTTTTGACCAGATTAAAAGAAGCGAGAATGAGAAAATCTAATTCAGCAAATGGTTTGGAGTTTACGCAAATGAGTTGTTAATATATTAAGCGTTTAAACCACCGGAATTAATAGATTCCCTTTCCTTGTATCCCGGGGAAGATGAGGGGAGAGGAGAGGAGAGAATAGATGAGGGGAGAGGAGAGGAGAAGAGAGGACAGGAGAGGAGAATAGATGTGGGGAGAGGAGAGGAGAATAGAAGAGGGGAGAGGAGAGAAGAGGAGATGAGAGGGGAGGAGAGAGGAGAATAGAAGAGGGGAGAGGAGAGAGAGGAGAGGAGAGGAGAAGAGTAGAGAAGAGAAGAGAGGAGAGGAGAGGAGAGGTAAGAAGAAGAGTAGAGAAGAGAAGAGAAGAGAAGAGAGGAGAGGAGAGGAGAGGAGAGGAGAGGTAAGGAAATGAGAAGAGTAGAGAAGAGAAGAGAGGAAAGGAGGGGAGATGAGAATAAAATGGAGGAAAAGAGAGGAGAGAAGAAGTCATAACAACAGAGGCGAGGCGAGAAATGGAGAAAAGAGGAGAATAGAGAAACGGAAAGATTTGAAAATAAAAGGAGAAGAGCAAGATAATCAGAGAGAGAGAGAGAGAGAGAGAGAGAGAGAGAGAGAGAGAGAGAGAGAGAGAGAGAGAGAGCAAGGGGAAAAAGAGTAAGAGAGAGAGAGAGAGAGAGAGAGAGAGCGAGCAAGGGGAAAAGAGTAAGAGAGAGAGAGAGAAAAGAGAGAATGAGATTCATCAAAGGCCTCCGCTTCATCGAGAGATGTGAAAGAGCCGCCATCCATCACCCTCGGATATTTCTCGAGCTCGATATCTCCTTTCCCCTTCCTCCCCCTCCTCCCCCCTCTCCCCCCTCTCCCCCCCTCTCTCTCTCTGGTCCCCATCCTTGTCTCCCACTCCCCCCCTCCCCCCCCCCCTCTCTCTCTCTGGTCCTCATCCCTATCTCCCCCTCCCCCCCTCTCTCTCTATCTCTCTGGTCCTCATCCCTGTCTCCCCCTCTCCCCCCTCTCCCCCCCTCTCTCTCTCTCTCTGATCCCCCCCCCCTACTCCCCCCCTTCGCAAAACGGAGGCACGAAAAACACGCAAACGGCTCCTCTGATCCACCGTAACAGCTTGGCCAAACTATCCCAACAACCCTGGAACAGTTAGCGGCGTCGCTGATATCCGCAAACTCTCGTTCGTTCGCCCCCCCCCCCTCTCTCCCCCACCTCTCCCTCCCTCCCTCACCTCGCGTACCCAGCCCCCTTTGCCCCTTGCCTTTCCCTAGCCATCCTTATAGTTCCTTCCTTCTAAGCACACTCACTCCTTACCTATCCTTCTAGTCCCTTCCTTCTAAGCTCCCTCTCTCCCTGCCTATCTTAGTCCCTCCCTTCCATGCTCACTCCTTACCTATCCTTCTAGTCCCTTCCTTCTAAGCTCCCTCTCTCCCTGCCTATCCTTCCCCTCCCTTCCATGCTCACTCCTTACCTATCCTTCTAGTCCCTCCCTTCCACGTCCCTCCTTACCCACACCCTTATTTCTTCCTTCCTACCACTCCCTTTATGCCTGCCTTCCACCCCTGATCTCCCCTGCTTTTCCTTACCTATCCCTTGTCTGCCTATCCCCAACCACCTCTCTATCCACCTCCCTGCTTGCGCATGCTTGTAGACTTTACGAAAGCTCAGGAAACTATGTCAGCACCTTCGTCGCGCTGATGGTATAAGGGCATGCTGGTGTGTTTGTCTGT
>BOPN01004860.1:0-2500 GCA_017312705.2 Penaeus japonicus | reverse complement strand
GAGAGAGAGAGAGAGAGAGAGAGAGAGAGAGAGAGAGAGAGAGAGAGAGAGAGAGAGAGAGAGAGAGAGAGAGAGAGAGAGAGAGAGAGAGAGAGAGAGAGACAGAGACAGAGAGAGAGAGAGAGAGAGAGAGAGAGAGAGAGAGAGAGAGAGAGAGAGAGAGAGAGAGAGAGAGAGAGAGAGAGAGAGAGAGAGAGAGAGACGTACAGCAGTGATAGTCTGTAGCACCCAGAGGCACGCACGTGGAGAAGAGTACAAATGACTCTTGTTCCAACTCTACTTTTCTTCCTTCCTTCTGGGCGAGAGACCGACAGTTGAATGGAGGAATAAATAGAAGAAAAACAGCAATAAAAAAAGGGAAATAGATAACAATAATAAAGAAGAAGAAGAAGAAGAAGAAAACGAGCCAAAGGAGAAGAAAGGAGGAAGAGAAGAAAGAAATATTGATTGAGTTATAAATCAACTCAAGTGCTTTAAGAAGTCGAACTTCACACCCTGGCAGAATCCTCGGTGAGAGTGACTGCTCGGAGGAAAGATGGGGGTGAAATTGAAAGGGAGGAGAGAAGGAGGGAAGAGGGAGGAGAGAAGGAGGGAAGAGGGAGGAGAGAAGGAGGGAAGAGGGAGGAGAGAGAGGGAGGAGAAGAGGGAAGAGAGAGAGAAGGAGGAGTGAGGAGAGATGAGGGTGAAATTGAAAGGGAAGAAAGGAGGGAAGAGGGAGGAGAGAAGGAGGGAAGAGATAAAAGGGAAAAGAGAGGAGAGAGGGAGGAAAGAGGAAGTAGAGAAGGAACGTTTTATTTGCTTCAGTCTCTCACTTTTATTTTATTTTTTGAGATTCCTCTATCTATCTGTACACCGTTTTTCTCTTTATCTGTCTCCCCTCCCTCTTTCCCTCCATCTCCCCCTCATCCTTCACTTCTTCTCTCTCGCTTTTTCCTCTCGTTCTCCCCTTCTCCTCTCTTTCTCTCTCTCTCATCTCTCTTTCTCCTTCCTCTCCTTCTTTTTCCTCATCATCGCCCTCTTCCTCCTCTCCCTTTCCGCTTTCTCTTTCCCTCCGCTTTCCCTCCCCCCTTTTGTTATTCCAAAGTTGAACAACTATTCTGAACTCGGTAATCATCTGACAAGTCGATGCCTGCAGCCCATAAGGTGGCAATAGGCGACCTTCAGACGTCCGGTGACTAACGACCACAACATTACAGCTTTCCTCCTGGCTCGGACCCACTGACACCCTCGCGGAGAATAATTACCGTCAAAATTGCAAGAGTGAGCCACATCTTGCATAATCTGGGCATGCAATAACGCACATTGCAGGCTAAAAGAAGATTATTCATATTACAAACTTGCGAGGATTCTTCAGAAATACTTTTTCGGACATTGTTCATTAAGAATGTTGGAGGCCCAAAGTTCTTGACTGTTGTGCACTTAAACTTGTTTTATTTAATTCGTGTACCAGGTCGAGCGGCTGCGAAATAGCCGGTGATGAGAGGGTTGCTGTGTTTTTTAAATTATTATCAATATTTATATATATATTCTTTTTTGAGGTGGTGGGTGGTGGTAGGGGGGAGGGAGGGGGGAGAGTCATCCAAAATTTCAAATAAATAACGGTTCCTTTATGTATGGGAGGCATCGCCCATGTTAATCTCTTTCGTGTTTTAATGCTATCGTGATGATTTGCAATAGAGGATTGAATACGAAGGGCACTGGGCTATTTCCGTATATATTCGATGATAATTTTGTTGAATAATAGCACAGACAGAACGATTTTTCGAGCCACTATATATTTATAAATTAATGATACAATGTTGGTAGTGGATGTTTAATCTCATATATGGACATTCATTATTTTTGGGACAATTTGCAGATTGTATTTCAAATTAAAATCTCTTTAGTAAAAAAAAAAAAAAAAAAAAAAAAAGAGAGAGAAAAAAATTATATATATCTCATCCATTTAATCTAGTGCAGTCCAGTTAGCCTCGCTGTTTAATAACGCTCATTGAGGGCATGCGAGTGGCGAGGCTTCCGTGGGCGTTACGTGAGAGTGTGACGGGGGCGCTGTGACGGCGCGGGAGGGTCGTAACGCTTCATTATGAAGAGTGGTTGATGACCCCGACGCACGTGGTAATCCCTAAGTGACCTGCGGCCAAACAGGGTCGGGAAAGTGCTCGGTAAACTTACACATGCATGCCTCGGACACACCCTTGCATGCACGCGCATACATAAATGTGCATTCGCACGCACACGCACGCACCCGTGTACGTATCAGACACACACACACACACACACACACACACACACACACACACACACACACACACACACACACGCGAACAAACCGACTCACGCACACACATACTCCCACAAACACACAGCAAACCAACCGGCAACCAACCAATTTTCCAAGTAGCACAGCGGTTGAAATCTATTTCGCTCCGGCTTGCCCTCTCTCTCTCTCTCTCTCTCTCTCTCTCTCTCTCTCTCTCTCTCTCTCTCTCTCTCTCCCCCT
>BOPN01004859.1:105000-112310 GCA_017312705.2 Penaeus japonicus | reverse complement strand
GTGTGTGTGTGTGTGTGTGTGTGTGTGTGTGTGTGTGAGTGTGTGTGTGTGTGTGTGTGTGTGTGTGTGTGTGTGTGTGAGTGTGTGTGTGTGTGTGTGTGAGTGTGTGTGTGTGTGTGTGTGTGCGTACATACATACTGTATGCCTGCATATCATACCCGAGGCAGTATTGTGCTATTTGTGCCACTTGTCACGAAGGCGACTAGCCAGACTATCGTCTCTATAGCAGGTGACACTAAGAGTCCTCAGTCACCAATGCAACAACTACATAAGATATCCTAAAGTAACGGTGGAAATTTCTGTATAGATGTTTGTGTGTGCACGAGGGCATGACCACGCAGTCACGTGATCACTTGTTTGTGGCAATCACGTGATCAGCATGCCCAGGACCAGGTTAGATGTGCTGACCTATTTGACCGACGTTTACAAGTAACACCTTAAGGCTGGGAGTATATCCTGAGAGCTCGGTCCGCGAAGAGTCCTGCGTGAATGTGTAAATAGTGTGTGAGTGTATCCATACTGTTGTTATTTCGATGTATCGGTATCATGTCTGCTTTATGTATGAACGTATGTACGTATTATGCTGTGAATCTCTTATTTAAAGAAGGCAACCCTCTGAACTAGCATACCTTCTCCTATTATTAAGAGAGAGGGATGACACGAAAAACAGTGCATAAACAGGAAGACAAATCATTACTTATAACAACAGATAGCAATCGTTATCAAGATAGAAGGACACCAGTGAAGGATGTCCAAGTGGTGAATATCAAAAGACGTGACTCACCACACAATTACGAGAACGCTAAAGATAAACAAAATGGACAGAATGCGCGACTGTCTTCGTACCAACCAGATGTCGACATCTTGATTTTTCGTTCTTTTTTCGACCTTTTTTTTCATTTCATTTTGTTTTCGCCATTTTGGTCTTCGTGCCGTTTGTTTGTTTCATATGTTAGTCTTCCATCCTTTTTTTGTCTCAAGTCTTTTATTTCATTGTCATATACGTATTAGGAATGTAACGTCAAATGATTTTGTATAGTCTGTACTGGATGCATAATGAAATGAAAAATAAAAGTAAAGAAGGGGAGAGGGAGAGAGAGAGAGAGAGAGAGAGAGAGAGAGAGAGAGAGAGGCAGAGAGAGAGAGAGAGAGACAGAGAGAGAGAGACAGACAGAGAGAGAGACACAGACAGAGAGAGAGACACAGAGACAGACAGAGTCAGGCAGAGAGAGAGACACAGAGATAGACAGAGACAGGCAGGGGCAGAGAGAGAGAGAGAGAGAGAGAGACAGGGACAAGGAACAGAGAGACAGACAGATACGTATATATATATATAGAGAGAGAGAGAGACAGACATATAGAAGAGAAACAGAGAGAGACAGAGCCAGAGACTGAGAGGCAGAGACAGAAATACAGAAAGACAAAGACAGAGAGAGAGAATCAAATACACAGAGAGAGAAAGAGACTGATACAGAGATAGAGACAAAGGTAAAGACAGAGAGAGATAAAGATAGACAGACACACACAGAGACAGAGAGAATGAGTAAAACCAGAACAATGAAGGACAGACACGGAGATGAATGCAATTGGCTTTATCTCTATGAATACATCAATAACGTAAATCGAAACAAAAAAAACAAGCAAACAAAACAGAGGGAGAGAGGGGGTATGAGATGAGGGAGAGACAAAAGAGATAGAATAATATGTATATACATGTGTGCGAGTGTGCGTGTACGTGTGCGTGTACGTGTACGTGTGCTCTGTATGACAACATATATATATATACAATAATAACAACAATTTCCCTCTCTCTGTGCATGGTGTGCCTACGTAAAAACACACACACATTTATTATCCTCTATTGCTGCTTGAGACTAACAGCCAAGCAGATAAGTGTTGCTCCTCCCCCTTTCTTCTCCCCTCCTCCCCCTACCCCTAGCACCTGTACCCTCCCTCCCTTCCCCCCACCCCCTCTTCCGCGTCGTCTCAAGGCCAGGCATGTCACCCTAAAACCAGCCTTCTGGATAGGTTAGATAGAGGCTCTTTATGCTTGGAGGACATTTATTTTAGTTTTAATAGTTTTTTTTATATACCTCGTCTTCTTTCGTCTTTTCCTTCTTCCTCGTTTTCTTTTCTTGGTCTTTGGGTTTTCTCTTTGACTCATCTTCCGGTGCCTCATTCCTCCGTCCATCTTCTCTCTCCTTCTTAATTTCCTTTTCTTCCTTTTCTTTTTGTTTCTTGTTTTTATTTCTTGTTTTCTCTCTTACTCTTTCTCTTTCTTGTCTTCTCTCTCTCTTTCGTTTTATTTGCCTCTTTCTCATTCTCACTCTCTATCTTTCTCTCTCTCTCACTTTCTCTTTCTTTCTCTTGTCTTCTCTCTCTCTCTTTCTCTTCCTTGTCTTCTCTCTTACTCTTTCTCTTTCTTGTGTTCTCTCTCTCTCTTTCTCTTTCTTTGCCTCTTTCCCATTCTCTCTCTCTCTCTCTCTCTATCTATCTATCTATCTCTCTCTCTCACTCTCTCCCTTTCCCTTTCCCTTTCCCTTTCCCTCTCCCTCTCCCTCTCTCTCCCTCTTTCTCCCCCTCTCTCTCCCTCTCCCTCTTTCTTTCTCTCTTCTCTTGCTCTTGCTCTATATCTCTCGCTCTCGCTCTGCTCGCTCTCTTGCTTTGTTTCTCTCTCCCTTGCTCTTGCTCTATCTCTCTCTCTCCTTTTCCCTCTCTCTCTCCCCCTCCCTTTTCTCTACCCCTCCCTCTCCTTCCTCTCCATACACCCCTCCCTCTCTCTCCTCCCTCCCCCTCCCTCTCTCTCCCCATCCCTCTTCATACATCTCTCCCCATCCCCTCCCTCTCCCTCTCCCCCCCCCTGTCCCTCACCCGTCTTGTCATTCCGGAATCGATTTCCTGCGTTCTATTGAGAGTCGATTCCCGCTTGTGTGACTTGCTGCCGAGTCGATCATTATAGCTTCATATCCAACCTTTTATTTTATTGTTTTTTCTTTCTTTCTTTCTTTCTTTTTTGTCCGTCTACTTAGGTGAGATTCCTCCCTCTAACTCTTCTTCTTTTCTGTCTATTCACTCGTTTGTTTGGCTGTCCGTTGGTTCGTATTATTTTTTGATTGATTCATTTATCTATTTATTGATTTATCTGTTTATTCGTCTAGGTATTTTGTATTTGTTCGTTTGCTCTTTCGCTTATCCACTCATTCATCTATTCATCTATCTATTCAGCTATATATTCATCCATTCATCCACGCATCCAGCCATCACGCACTCCCATTTCCCCATTCAGTCTCCATCCACCCATTACCCATGCATCCAGCGACCCAACCGTCAAATGTCACCCATTCATCCACAACCCATCTACTCATCCACCCATATCACACATCCATTTCCCCACTTCCCCACAGATCCACCACTCCCATCCCTCCAAATTCCACCCATTCATCCACAACCCATCCACTCATCCACCCATACCACACATCCATTTCCCCATCCACCCCCCACCCACACATCCACCACTCCCATCCCTCGAAATTCCACCCATTCATCCACCCGTGACCATCACTTCCTCGGCCATTTCCCAAAACCACGCATCCATCAATCCATCAGTAGAGTTATCCACCCACCGATAATCCAATAGCTTCTCACCTGTCACTACGCTATTTTGATACCGAACAGCTGTTGCATAATTAATAGCTTGCTCACCCAAACCCAAGTTCCGACGTCGTGTTGTTTACTTTGTTTGACGTAAACGACATGGTGATGACGAGAGTTTTTAGAGGGAGCGCGAGGATAATAAATGGTTTTAGTGATGGTGATGATAATTTATTTTCTTAATAATGATGATTATGATTATACGGAGTATCGTAATAATAAATGTCATGATAATGATGATGGTAATTTTATTGTTATGATGATTGTGATAGGTATTTGTATAGTAATGATTATAAAGACAATTAGTTTCGTAGTCATAATAACGACAAGAAGTAGTTTAAAAAATTCATAGTAATGATGATAGTGATAATTAATAATGATAAAGATTATAATGAGTAATGATAATAATGAACTGTGATAATAAATAGTAATAGAGATAATAATAATGATTATGATAATAGTGGTATGGATAATCATTATATCAATAACAAGGATTATGATATCAATAATGATAATAATGATGAAAATGATCATGATGACAATAGTAATTATTATAAAAATACTGATAAAAAGTGATAATCGTAATAAGAGTAAAAATATCATTACTAACAATGTAAATAAAAGAGAAGTGGAGATAAAAACACAGATAGAAAGGTAGAGAGAGAGAGGGAGGGAAGAGGGAGAGAAAGAGAAAGAGATAGAGAGAAAGAAGAAGAAGAAGAGATGGAGAGAAAGAGGGACAGAATGTATAAAAAAAAATCATTCTATGAACAATTCTGATTTCTGTTAATCTATTTAATCTATCGTCCTGAAACAAACCTAGAAATTGGTTGATATAACATCTCTTTTTTTTTTTTTTTTTATCTTTCTCTCTCGGTAAATCATGATTCCGTCGCATTAGAGGAAGTTTCGAAAGACTTTTCAGTTCGAAACTTCTTTTTCCTCTTTCCTTTCTCAACTAATTAATTTCCATCTATGAGGAAACTTCATGGGAAAAAAACTCATGGTCAGGTAGATATGTATAGGTTACAGAGGGAAGGGGGACCGAAAGGGAGAAAGAGAGAAAAATAGAAAGAGTGGGAGAGGGAGGGAGAGAAAGGAAAAATGGAGAGAAAAGAAAGGGAGATAGCAAGAGAGAGAGAGAGAGAGAGAGAAGGAAGAGAGGGAGATAGCAAGAGAGAGAGAGAGAGAGAGAGAAGCAAGCGAGAAAGCGAGAAAGGCAAAGAAAGAAAAAGAGAAAATATACAGAGATAGAGGGAGGGAAGGTGAACGAGTAAAAAGGAAGGAGAGATATAAAAAAATGAAATAAGGGGAAAGAGAACCCTTTCCGCTAAAGAATATTTTCCAGCAACACCAAGGTCTTATATTTTTAGAAAGATGAAATGATTGAAAACCGTTTGCATTGTTTTTCGGCTTCTGGTATTGACTAAATAATTTACAAATAACAACGTGTTTTTGTTAAACATGAGTGTTGCAGTTTTTGTGAAAGAAAATATAGATTTTATTTGTTTTATTTTTGTTGTTGTTTTATGTAGTTGCTGATGCATTCATAGAGATAAAGGATTTTGTATTCATCTTCTCATCCCTCACCTTCATTCCTCTGTTTTTTCTCTTTTTCTTTTCTTTCTTCCCTCTCTCTCTTTCTCTTTCTCTATCTATTTCTCTCTCTCTCTCTCTCTCTCTTTCTCTCTCACTTTTTCTCACTCCATTTCTCTATCTCTTTTTTTGTACCTTCTTTTATTTTCTCTCTTTTTTTTTTCTTTCTTTTTTATGTTCATCGAAAAAACATTCGAAAATACAAAGCGGTAAATCAAACTAGAATCAGTTCGAATATCTGCTCTGTAGTGATTTATCAAAGTGATTAACAACAATACTAATGTTGATGGCATTAATGTGGATAATAATAGATAAAAAAAATAATAATAATGAACGAGATTTTATTGAAATAACAAAATAAAGAACGAAGAGGTTCCTCGTGTCCCAAGACAGAAGTTTAAACGATGGAGTCGGTCTTTCCTTAGGTTCAGATCCTTCGTCACTTCCGAGTCTTAGCGTCTATAGATTTGTTGCGTCGATGGTAAGTGATGCTTAGAAGTGTTGCCTTTTCATCATCGGTATCGGTAGAGTATGATATTTGCTAGATAGGGATGTTATTATTTAATATGATGATATGGATGGTGATTAGTGTAGTGTGGTTATATTGTAGTGGTTGATTATGTTGGTTATGATGGCTGTACTAATGAGATGTTGGTGGTGATGTGTTGCTTACAGAGGCAAGAATAGTTGATAATATGGTGAATGAAAATGAGAAAGAGAAAGAGAGAGAAAGGAGGAAGGGGAGGAGGGAGGGAGAATGAACGAGAGAGAGATAAGAAGACGATAGAAAATAAGGTAAAGAGAGAGAGAAGAAAAAGAATCTTTTTGATTAGACTTCGCAACCGAATAATACATTCCTCACCCTCATGAATTCCCTAAGTCGAGCAGAAGCCCCGCCCACCCTCACAAGAAACGCCCAAAATACCATCTTCCCGAACCTCCTCCATTTCACAACTCACCGAGCAAAACCGCCCACACTACCTACCTCCTCTCTATCCCTCTCAAGCCTCCTCTTCATTTTCCACGCAATAATACCATACCATTTTAAAGGATCTTACTGAAGACTTCCCAGTGTTTGATCTGGCAATTTCAGACGTGCTTATTCACGTGATACTAAAACATTTTGAAAATTGGACGGGAATAACGGTGAGATATTGCCTTGGGAGACGTCTTGCCTGAACTTTTGGAGAATTTTTTTGTACGCTTCAAAGCATGGAACTACAGTCAGGTAATTATCAATGACTACATGTCTAGAAGGACTATAAACAGTCACTGTCTATTGAAACTACCTGGAATGCATAGGCAGGTAACCTAGAATTTATTATCATTTGTTAGAAATTAATATTTTTAAAAGATGCAATAGGAATATATTTTTTTTTTCTTGCGAAACTTGTAGATCGATGTATTGTTTGTAACCCAGGGTTCCCATTTGTTATGTGGTTAAATGAAAGATATTTAGAGCTGCACTATTTAATTCCCATTTCTTCACATGACTGTTAAATAGGTAGGTTGCTCATTATCTGTTCTTTTTCAGCCATTGCTTTGAGTCATTACTATGTCCTATCAGCAACTGCATTGATCGTGTTTTATCTAGTACCCAACAATTAGGGGAGCACTTAGAAGTTTCCATTTGCAAACAATTAAGTCATCATTTGTCATGCAACCGAGCGACAAAAAGTATAAAGAAAGAAGAAAATTTGACAGAGTTAGTAAAGGAGGGAATGGGGATTAGGGTAAGGCAGAATTCAAAAAGAGAAAAAAAAATCTTTGATTCTTTTATATTTTATTTTTTCTTCCTCTATCTTTTTCTTTCCCCTCTGTTCCCCTCTTTAGCACTTCAGTTCTTCACCTCCTCATGCTCCTTTCCTCCGTTTCGTGCTTTCTTCCTCCCTTCCTTCCTTCCTCCCTTCCTCCCTCCCTCCCTCCCTCCCTTCCTTCCTTCCTTCCTTCCTTCCTTCTCCTACGTAGTTAGCTGATACTTCAGCCCTCTTTGGCCACTCTCACCCCTGCGCCGGGCTCCTACTCTGATTCCCTCATACCCCGAGCTATCCATGGCGCCAGGC
>BOPN01004859.1:80000-97500 GCA_017312705.2 Penaeus japonicus | reverse complement strand
TCCTAGATGGGTGAGTTGTTGTGTGTGTGTGTGTGTGTGTGTGTGTGTGTGTGTGTGTGTGTGTGCGTGTGTGTGTGTGTGTGATTGCTTGTATTTGTGTCTATCATCAGGATCAAAACACAACCAATTGTTCGATCTAACAGACATCATTTCAATATCAAAGTAATTCGCGTACCATAACACTGCATCGAAACACTCCAACATAAATTATTTAACTAAAACTGCAATAACCTAGAGAGAAATGTATCCATGGTTGTCTAAATATGCAGCTGACGTCTCTTTCTCTCTCTTTTTTTTTTTTTTTTCTTTGTGTGTGTGTGTGTTTTGTTTAATCAATATTCTTCTTATTCCCACACACGTTCACGTATTAGCATTTACCGCATGACTCCAAAATTAGACACTCCGAATAGGTGATCTTAAAGTAACAGCCTAATAACACGATATAAATAAGAATATTATCAGTGACTTCATAGTAACATGATTTGATATATAAATGTGAGATTATGAAACACTAATCTTCTTTGGATTTTGGTATACTAAATATCATGGATTTAATTGTATAGAATTTAAAGTACTGGGAAATAAACTCTAGAATGAACTGTACATTTTGAAACCAGATGAGAAAAGAGGTTCGTGTTATAAACGCACTGAGATCCTCAACATAATGTACATCATAACAGAGCAAAATTACCTCCAAAGTACAAACGTTTCACCCCCACTCGAATAACAAACGTTTCACCCACACTCGGACAACAAACGTTTCACCCACACTCGGACAACAAACGTTTCACCCACACTCGAATAACAAACGTTTCACCCACACTCGAATAACAAACGTTTCACCCACACTCGAATAACAAACGTTTCACCCACACTCGAATAACAAACGTTTCACCCACACTCGAATAACAAACGTTTCACCCACACTCGAATAACAAACGTTTCACCCACACTCGAATAACAAACGTTTCACCCACACTCGAATAACAAACGTTTCACCCACACTCGAATAACAAACGTTTCACCCACACTCGAATAACAAACGTTTCACCCACACTCGAATAACAAACGTTTCACCCACACTCGAATAACAAACGTTTCACCCACACTCGAATAACAAACGTTTCACCCACACTCGAATAACAAACGTTTCACCCACACTCGAATAACAAACGTTTCACCCACACTCGAATAACAAACGTTTCACCCACACTCGAATAACAAACGTTTCACCCACACTCGAATAACAAACGTTTCACCCACACTCGAATAACAAACGTTTCACCCACACTCGAATAACAAACGTTTCACCCACACTCGAATAACAAACGTTTCACCCACACTCGAATAACAAACGTTTCACCCACACTCGAATAACAAACGTTTCACCCACACTCGAATAACAAACGTTTCACCCACACTCGAATAACAAACGTTTCACCCACACTCGAATAACAAACGTTTCACCCACACTCGAATAACAAACGTTTCACCCACACTCGAATAACAAACGTTTCACCCACACTCGAATAACAAACGTTTCACCCACACTCGAATAACAAACGTTTCACCCACACTCGAATAACAAACGTTTCACCCACACTCGAATAACAAACGTTTCACCCACACTCGAATAACAAACGTTTCACCCACACTCGAATAACAAACGTTTCACCCACACTCGAATAACAAACGTTTCACCCACACTCGAATAACAAACGTTTCACCCACACTCGAATAACAAACGTTTCACCCACACTCGGACAACAAACGTTTCACCCACACTCGAATAACAAACGTTTCACCCCCACTCGGACAACAAACGTTCCGATCTTTCGTGACAGAATCCCCTCTGCCCACTCGGACAGCAAACGTTTCGATCTTCCATTCCAGATTCAGGTGGGATTATCTCGACATTCACAAGAGCGACGACGGTTTCCCTGGTTTCGATAAATTTGCGGAAGATGGCGTTCGTGCAAGGTATTTGAATCCGGTCTTTCCCACGAATTCATTTCCGAACTGGAGGACGATTGTCACAGGTGAGGCTCAGGGGGTACTATCTCTCTACTTATCTATCTATCTCTCCCTCTCTCTATCTCTCTCTATCATTCTTTATCTTTCTTTATCTTTTTCCACCTTTCTTTCTCTATCTCTCTCTCTCTTTCTTTCTCTCTCTCTCTCTCTCTCTCTCTCTCTCTCTCTCTCTCTCTCTCTCTCTCTCTCTCTCTCTCTCTCTCTCTCTCTCTCTCTCTCTCTCTCTCTCTCTATCTATCTATCTATCTATCTATTTATCTATCTATCTATCTCTATCTATCTATCTATCTGTCCATCTATCTATCTATCTATCTCTTTATCTATCTATTTATCTACCTCTACTTTTCCATCTCCATCTCCCTCCATCACTCTGCATCTATACATAGTTTGTTGTTTTTTTTTCTGCGTGTGCGTGTGTCTGTCTCAACATGTATAAAATATTACAAAACCCCCATCAGGTCTGTACCCAGAGAGCCACGGCATTGTCGGCAATTATATTTTCGACGACGTCAGAAATGCAAGCTTCGCCCTGAACGATCTGGAATCAACCAAAGACCCGGTTTGGTGGCAGGATGCGGAGCCCCTTTGGATCACTGCAACCAAAGCCGAGATGGACACTGCGCTCTTCCTGTGGTCGAGGTATTTTTTGATAGGCCTATGGGACGGGATGGGTTTTTTTTGTGAGTTTGCTTGTTTGTTTGTTGTGTAGTTGAGGTGGTATTGGGGATGTGCTAGTTGATAATACTTCTCGGGACTTATTAGTTGGAATACTTTTAGGAATGTCGGTTCGTTTACAATACTATTTGGAACTTGCTAGTTCGTTGAAGTATTCCTAAAGAGAAACTTGTTAATTATAATACTCATAGTGATTTGCTAGTCAGAGCGCTCGTAGGGACCTTAAAAAAATGCATATTATTTTTCGTGTCCACTGAATACATCACTGTTTCTAATGTCATCACAAATCTAATTACTTTTGAATTCCCGACTTCAAAGAAAATTTCCCTCAGATATTCCAAAAATTATTTCACTCTCCACCCACAGCTGCGACGTTCCATGGGAGGGAAATGTGCTACCGAAATATTGCACCCCGTATGAGCATGTTGCAGATACAATCCAAGTTTTGCTCAGCAATCTCAACCGGGGAGTCGAGATGATCCACCAGGAGGGTTACAAGCTTATTATGGTTGGCATTGGCGTTTTTCTTGTTATTATTATCCTTATTATCGTTAACTTTGGTGGGATTATGATTTCCATTGATTTTTGTGATTGTTGATGGTTCATTTTTATTGGTATTATTATTATTATTATTATTATTATTATTATTATTATTATAATCATAATATTGTTTTATTATAATCATTATCAGTATCATCATTATTACTTTCGTCATCATTGTTATCATCATCTTCGTTATTATCAATATTACTAACGTTAATATCATCATCATCAGTGTTATCATTACAATCTTTACTGTAATTATCATCATCATCAGTGTTATCATTACAATCTTTACTGTAATTATCATCATTGTTATCATTACTCATAACGTTACTTCGACTATCATTAATATCAGCATTGTCATAAATCTCAGTTTGTTTATGCTTACATAATTCTCATATATACATACTCCTCATACACACTTCATACATGAATTCTTCTCATACATACAACTTCTCATACATAAATATTTCCCATACATATATATTTCTCATATATACTTCTTATACATACTTGTCATACATATATACTTCTCACACAAACATACATGCCTTTCACAAGTACATACATAATTCTCAAACTGGCTTCTCATACATATATACTTTTCATACATAAGTACTTCATGTGACTATGTGCCTATGTAGATATTTTCAAACATACTTCTCATGCTTATGTTCATACATCACACGCATGCTCCTCCTTCATACATACTTCACAAACAAATTCCATATATTCACACTTCCCAAACATACAAATTTCTCAAGTATACTTCTCATGCATACATACTACTCACACACACACATACATACATACATATATGTACATACATACATATATATATATATATATATATATATATATATATATATATATATATATATATATATATATATATATATATATATATATATACATGCATACAAACATACCTATCACATCTATATAGTTCTCAAACATACTTCTCAAACACAAATACTTCATATATCCTTACTTTAAATACTTCAAATACCCATCTTTAGAATACTTCATACATCCACACTTCGAATGCTTCATATATCCATACTTCAAATAGTTCAAATATCCATCTTTAGATTGTTTCATACATCCACACTTCGAATGCTTCATATATCCATACTTCAAATAGTTCAAATATCCATACTTAAATTACTTCAAATATCCATACTTCAAATACTCCATACATCCATACCTCAAATACAAACATCCTCCCCAGGTGTACGTGGAACTGATAGACATCGTTGGGCATCTCCACGGTCCTGACTCGAGCGAAGTCAAAGAGGCACTGAAGAGCGTCGACTCCGCGATGCAGAGATTATGGGAGATGTTGGATGAAAAAGACATGTTAAATACGGTGGGATGTGGTGGATTATGTGGCTGTATGTAGGGAGGGAGATGTTTGTTTGTGTGTGTGTGTGGGTGTGTTTGTTGATGTGTTTGTTTGTTTGTGTGTGTATAGGTGTGTTTGATCGAGTGTGTGTGTGTGTGTGTGTGTGTGTGTGTGTGTGTGTGTGTGTGTGTGTGTGTGTGTGTGTGTGTGTGTGTGTGTGTGTGTGTGTGTGTGTGTGTGTGTGTGTTTTGGAATAGGCAAAGCACTGACCACTGAAAGCTTTCTCAGGATTTCGTATTATACATACATGGTGAAATAATAAAGTAATGTTTAGATAGACAGATAGACACTAGATTAGATCAGATGGATAGATAGGTAAACATACAGACAGAAATAGATAAAAAGATAGATGATATCTACCTAATCTTCCAGAACAGAACATGAATAACAAATAAATAGATAAATAAAACAAACTGAATAGGAAATCATGAAAAAAAAATCAAACACTGTTGCCTTCACAGACGAACGTGGTGGCAGTGAGCGACCACGGTATGGCGAAGGTTTCCCAAGACACTCTGGTTAGGCTGGACGTTGTACCGTGCCTTGACAGCTCGAAGATCGTGAAGACCACAGGACATTCGGGCTTTATCAACATCCTACCCGTAAAGGGCTACGTAGACCAGGTACCTATGCGTTATAGGAAAGAAAGAGAAATGAAAAAAATAATAATAATTTCGTCAGACACAGACATGGACAATCTCAGATGATAACGCACATCAACAACGAAAATATGATACATAATACACAATAACAGACATGGATACTATATACATCAGTCACACATACAACCTCATATCTACAATTACCATAAAAAATTAACAGAACATAACAAAACCTCCACAGGTCGAGGAGTCGCTGAAGAACTGCCCAGGTGTTTCTGAAAACATCGAAGTGGTGCGGAAGGAGAACATGAAGGAGCGGTACCACTACAAGGACCACAGACTCATCCACGACCTCACTGTATTGGCTAAGCCAGGTAAGTCTATTCATGTACCAGTACTTATATGCCCCTATCCCCTTTTTTGTATACGGCCCTATAGCCATTCCCTCGTCAATTTCCGATCCCATTTCGTCAATTTCTAATCAGATGAACCCTTTTGCTCCTTCTCCCCCGACAGGTTACTTCCTCAGCAGTCCCACAACCACTTACTCCCTGCCGCAGATGACGACCGACAGCACTGAAGGAGACCACGGCCTCGACGACACCAACGGCCAGACGCCAGACATGAGGGGCATCCTTTTCGCTGCAGGACCTTGTGAGTTGTGGGACGGAGGGAGGGAGAGGGAGGGAGGGAGGGAGGGATAGAGGGGGATAGCGAGAGAGAGAGAGAGAGAGAGAGAGAGAGAGAGAGAGAGAGAGAGAGAGAGAGAGAGAGAGAGAGAGAGAGAGAGAGAGAGAGAGAGAGAGAGTTGTGGGACGGAGGGAGGGAGGTGGGGAGAGAGAGAGAGAAAGAGAGAGAGAGAGAGAATCTGCCGACCACGGGGATGTGAAGTCGACGCGCTGCCCACTGAGCTACCAGATGGGTGAGAGAGAGAGAGAGAGAGAGAGAGAGAGAGAGAGAGAGAGAGAGAGAGAGAGAGAGAGAGAGAGAGAGAGAGAGAGAGAGAGAGAGAGAGAGAGAGAGAGAGAGAGAGAGAGAGAGAGTGAGTGAGTGAGTGAGTGAGTGAGTGGGAGTAAGTCACTCGATGCCCTGGTACTCGGTGGATAAGACAGACAGACGTTCACGTGTCATGGTCTTTATAACACGCTTGGCTTCGGCCGCAGGCCGGAGGTCAGAGCTGCTTGTTCTCCTCCCTTTGTCTGTCCCTTGTCTCTGTTTGGTCTGCCTTTGGGTTCCTTCTGTGTCCTTTCAGTACGAATCTTGAGTCGCTTTCTATGCCTCAGGGCTTCCGCTAGCAGACGAAGCTATTCGGGGACGGCTGCAGTTTAGAGGCGGAAGTGGACACAGGAAACGATACGTCAAGTCAAAACAGACTGCCAGCGATATAGCACTGACTTAAGCATAAAAGTAAAGAGAGAGAGAGAAAGAGAGAGAGAGAGAGAGAGAGAGAGAGAGAGAGAGAGAGAGAGAGAGAGAGAGAGAGAGAGAGAGAGAGAGAGAGAGAGAGAGAGAGAGAGAGAGAGAGAGGGAGGGAGGGAGGGAGAGGAAGGGAGGGAGGGAGAGGAAGGGAGGGAGGGAGAGAGAGGGAGGCAGAGATAGGGAGAGAGGGAGGGAGGGAGAGAGAATGTTTTCTATTGATAGCTAAAAATGAAGAGATAATAGATCCTTTACCAACATTGCACTTTGCAAAAAAATGATGCCAACATGCTGTGAAAAAACTGCCAGTTTGGTCCTTGAGGCTTGTTTGCTTTCGATACATCAAGGGAGACAGTGTTAAAAAAAAGAATTGCTCTATACACCAAAATGGCATGTAGTGGAAATCATGGTCTGATTTAAGATATGATAAAACGAATTACCTTTGAAGATCACACTGTTGTGAGTTTTTATTTTTTTTTTTTTTTTTTTTTTTGTCTTTTTTCTTTTTTAATCAGTGAGTGTAAACCTTTATATAACGATATGCATATTATAATAACTTTCCTCCTCACGATCCAGCCTTCATCTCGGGGCACCAGTCAGACCCGGTGAGCCAAGTGGACGTATACCCTCTGCTGTGCCACGCCCTCCAGCTGCCGTGCCATCCAAACAACGGCTCGCTGGATCACGTGGAGGCATTCTTCGCCCTCAAAACCACCACCTCCAGCGCCTCCACTACGGCCAGTGGTATCTTGACAATGGTGTTCCTCATGGGAGTGAGTCTTATGCTGTGGCTCGGCGGGGAAATATAAGGTTAAGGGTCAAATATTGAGGAGAAGGCTAAGATTTAGGGTGAGGCTGAAGATTGAGGATAAGGCTGAAGATTAAATTTAAGAATGAGCGATTGGGTGTAACGGTAAAAATTCATCATAATGGCTACGATAAAGGAATTAAGAGTGAAAAGAGTCAAAATCAGAGTCAAGACTAGAAATGAACAAGAATGGGCATTAAGTTTCAAAGGCGACTTGGAATAGGGAGTTGAAGGCCAAAGGTCTCCGGGTCAACGTGTCCAAGTTAAAGGAAACAGGCCTTAGTGTTTTATAGTTTTTATATCATGTTTTTTCCAGCTTTCTTTGATGCACAAAGTTAATAGTGGTAGTAGTAACAGCAGGAGGTATGATATTGATAACAGTACCAACTGCCATTAATGTTATTATGATAATAATGATGGTTGAAAACTTGTGCACCTTGCACTTGAACTTTACAACTTAAAGGAATACAGTCTCGGAGTATATTTGTTTATGTATATTTCATCGTCTGCACTATTGTTTACTGTAAGCCATGATGCAGTATACACGAGTGCTTTCCAACAAAAAGATTAATCGGAAATGTATCGAGTATGGGCATTCCCAATGGCTCAGTGGCCCGATGAGTTGTCAGTGTAAAATCAACGAAACTAATGACGAATGGCCATTGAAATGAATTATTAATTTCACTTCGGTTATTCACTTTTATTTCTCATATCTCATGAGCATTCCGTCCTAGAGCGATTTTATTTAGCTCGTTTCACTATATGCATGTCTTAAAATATTCTTTTACAAAAGGGTTTACTTTGTGGTAGTGTTAACTTTTATCATCAAATGTGATGTTTTGTAAATACCAATTCGCTTAGTAGTGTCCAAACAGAGGAATTTTTGGCATTAGAACGATAAATTGTTTATTAGGAAAAAATCACCGTTTATTGAAGTAAACAGTTCTGACTGATATGTCACTTAATTGAAGGTATCTGCACATCACTGTGTGACAATTAGTAATCTATTGACTGATTCGACAATCCTTCTGTCTGGAAATTATAGAATTCATCCTCTGTGCAGTGTGTTTTGAAATTGTCAATTGGGGAAGAAAGCATACTTAAAAATAAAGCCTAATGTTAATAGAATACTTCCTTTTACTATCCTATATAAACAGGGTACAAACATCTCAAATGTATAACACTTCATGCCTTCGTTAATTTTCAATATTTGTCATGAGCACACGCACACGCACACGCAAACTCACACATACATGCACACATGCACATGCACACTCACAACTCACAATAAATTATCAATTATTATGTAATTCCATGGCTAGAAAGTAGTTTACGGAAGAGTGATTAAAGCTGAAGAAGTTTCATAGAATATAAATGGTAATTTATATGAATACAAATTCCGGAAAAGGATCCACGGGTACTTTAATAAAGTCAATGGCAACAGATAACTAAGCATGCTAAGGCTATGGTTGGCCAGAATTCCAAAGGGCACCAAAATATGAAATGTGACTGGATGCTGCTCTTTCTGTTCTCTGCAATATACAGGCATCAAGTTTTGTGGCTCATGACGTACAGCTTCTCAAGTGACAGCCTTCCGAGTCAGCCTAAACACTTGTTTTTCTGAAGCTTTTGTTGGAAAAACCATAATTGGCTTGTCCAGAATTAAACACAATCCCTAATTTTTGTCTTGACACAGGAGCCAGTGCGCTCTTTTTCCAGGACTGATGTATACACTACCATTAGAAACACAAAGAAAAATGTAAAATATCTCACTGACTTTGGATGAATATGAAAAAGTATGGGCATTTTCACTATTTATTAAACATACATTAAAAAAATATCAATATAAGATATCCTGCCATACATACAAGAAAATTGTACAAGTTAAACAAAATACAAACTGAAAAAATGATTACCTAAAAATCAAACTGTCATCTGTAGTATATATTTTATTACAAAACTAAATCTATAATAACAATAGAACATTTATGTACCTCTACAATGTATATTACCAATACAATCTGTAATTGATTAACCATAAAATTATATATTATACTGTAAATAAATTCTTGTTCTCAGAGTACAAAAATCACTTCAAAATTGAAAACTTTTGTGCAGCTGTGTACATAAGTGGGGGGCTAGGGAGGAGAGAGGGGGGGGGGGGAGTAAGTGAATACTGGTGTGTGAGTGTGTGATGTGTGATGTGTGATGTGTGATGTGTGATGTGTGATGTGTGGGTGTGGGTGTGAGTGTGAGCCCAAGCATGAATGTGAATGTGAATGTGAATGTGAATGTGAATGTGAATTCGAATGCCAATGTCAATGTGAGTGTGAGTGTATGTGTGTGGAGGGATGTGAGTATGTGGGGGGGGTGGGGGATGTAGGAGTGTAGTGTGGTTATGCGGAGAAATGAGGGCATGTGGGGATTGATGTTGGTATGGATGTATAGTTGTGGTTGTGTGGGAGTGTCTTTCATATGGTTATGGGTGTGCAGGTAAAGGGTGGATGTGAGCATTCATGCATGTGTTTACTATTCTGTTTTTATTATCATTAAAGGAATACTCTTGCAAAATCACTATTAGATATGGGCAGTAACATTGTGCATTAGTCAATAAATATTTCAGAAACACAATATTTCCTTGCATGCCTGTAACACAAGAAAATTATTATGAGGTAAGCAACTTTATAAAACTCTAATGAATGTTTAGTAATACTCTTAATCAACTGATCAATACAGGTCTCTATCATAATTTGATATCAAATTTATAAAATAAAAAATAATCATTCCTAATTTCACTATATTCAAACTACAGTATAGTATCTACCATAAGTCTTTTTCATACAAGAGAAAAAAAGGGACATTCATTACAAACCAGTCTTGTGGATACTTCAAGATGGTGATTTCTTGTCTTTTAAAACCTTACACTACTTGTGAAACTATATATTTACAACAATGATCATTCTTACGAGTAATATACCAAAATATACAATAACCAAATATCTTTCTGAATATCATAGTGTTGCTACTCATGAAATCCCATTTCCTAAAATAATAGTAAATAATAAAAAAAAAACAAAAAAAACATTACAGCCAAGAAATCAGGATTAATAAAATATATGTTATGAAAGCATCTTCTGGAAAAAAAAAATCACACAAAGTACACTTTTAAATCCCACACATCACACAATATCCTTCAATAACTTCCTCCTACAGCTTCCATAAGGCACGCTTAAACCACAAGCGTTCTTGTGTTTGTTTATTTCCTTAACACAAGCTTCAATAAGCTCTCACTCTCCTTAGTGCTTTTATGGCCTTTCTCTCTCAATATATATATTTATATATACATACATTACATACTAAATCCTTTGGTCCTAGAATCATGAAAATGATACAGATAATCTGTGTAGCTTGTATTATAAGACCAGCTCACTTTACTATACACCCTTCACCTTTTGAGCACATTTCATATCAAACAAGGCTAACCTCAGCAGCATAAAGGGAAGCGTAGAAAAAGATTACATAAATGGGAAAAGAATGTGTTTTCACAGATCTCTGTAAAATTCAATTCTGCACAACTTTTGGTTTTATAAAGTTACCAAGTACACAGGTTCATCTATGCCAGATTTTCATTCTTTATAAAAAAAAAATATTTGTTCCACGTTACTTGTCGTAAGTACTGATTTGGAGTAAAATGGTTAAGCTTTAAAGAAAAGGGCAATTTATACCAGACTTCACAAAAATCACATATGCTAATCAGTCAATCATAATGGATGTTTCAATCTTCAGCATAAAGAATTATCTTTATTACAAAAGCTCAATGCAATGCTCAGATGAAACAAAAGTATCCAAAAAATACCTGTAATAATCAAAACCCTTTAAGGAAGTAGGATACAGATTTACACTTTTTCTTTAACTTGCCAGGAGCCCAATGTTAGCTTGTTCCTCATCTCAGTATTTGTAGCCCTTGATATTCAACCAAAGCTAGAATGCCACCAATTAAGCCTTAAAGAAGGAAACACTGGATTAAGTATGATAAAAGTCATCCAACAAAATGTCCATATATATCTCAATCAGCATGACTTACTTAATCAATTCACGCTGGATGACATGCTGACACCTTTCATGGTTTTTGCATCAGACGCTGGTGACAATATATTTGGTCAAGGCCGGCACTCGGGCTGAGCGAGCAGACAACCCAGGCTCGCGGCTAGCGCGCCCAAGAATCCCAAGGCATTAGGCTTATGCGTTCAAAAACCCTGGCACTCTGACCATTCAAAGCTGGAATTGCCCCGGCGTGAATGGGTTAAGCTGAAGTAACTGTACATCAAAGTAGACCAAAAAGATTATGAGCACATGAAGCTCTGAACTTTGTTGACCTATAAGGGTTCAAGCAAAAAAAAACAATGGTCATATTTGGAATTTGGGATTACCATAGAGGAGGGAAGAAATAGAAAGAGAATGGAGAGAGAAGAATTAAGAAAAAGGATACAAAGGAAGTAGAGAAGGAGCATCAGAGCGAGTAAATTCTTTTCACTGATTTATTAAATTTTCTACCTACTGTACTAATTCATTCTAAGTACAACAGTTGAAATAAAAAATGACAATTTGCAGCACCTTTTAGCCAAAGACACTAAGCATATTCAGTTTTTGTCTCTTTGATAATGCTTAAGTAATATAATCTTCATATGAAAGTAGATAGGACAGTCCCTAAGGCAAAGTACCAGTTTCTTTTTATACTGAATAGCATGAATTTCTTGCAGGCAACCGAGTAGTGAAACCAACAGTGTAGACATCTGAATCAATTCTTCTGTAAGACTTATCAATCCTTTATATCTGGGCAATAAAAGTATATGGTAACTGAGGCTAGGAACAACAGCTGTTGTTTTTTGTGTCCCATTCCATTATCTTTTATTTTGCGGAGGACTTTTATTTTGCACTTCCCAAAAAACTGTTGTAAATAACTGTCAAAATTAATTTCCAGTGAATTACATAAATATAGAGACAAATATGGAAAACCAGCATTGCAATAGTACAGATGAGAAGGGTTGAGTATGAAAAAGTTTCGGAAAAAAACAAGATTTCCTTAAAACAATCTTCACTAACTTTTTAAACCCTTGTAATAAAATAAAAAAAACATAAAACACAGGGATACATTTTACCAGAAAAATGAAAGCGTAGTTGTTAATGTGCAGCTATAATAAAATCTAATTTCACTATTTTTAATTTGCATTATTCCTTCAGCCACCTTTTTCACCATAATTTTGTCACTGGCATAAAAAGTTTTCATGCTACCTATAAAAAAAAAAATACATATGTAGTGTTTATCTAGCTGCCTCCTTAAAGGGTAGAGTATACATTGCACCATGAATATAGAGGCTTAATAACAATAAATGTCATATACCATATATCAAAACTTACTTTATGTACATTACTGGAGCAGAAATTCTGCACACTACAAATAATTCATACTTTTAAATCTGACATATCTCTTGTGAGGATGTGAAGGAATCACCAATATGCACATCATGAATATGCACATATACATGTATGTATATCTGCATCAATGTGTAACCAGAGACAAATGTATGGCCAGCCTGCAAAAGTGACGTAAATTGGAATGAGTTCTTTGTTTAATTAATTCAATAAACTCATCACTAACATGTTTTATATCTCACTGCTATCATAAATAGAATAAAAGGAACCATGCATTTGGTGAAAATGAATTCATAAACATTAAAATTCAAATTACTCTTAAACAACTAACAGGAATACTTGATATGAACCACCATGCTTCAAATGTGAATTTTCTTCCAAACTGTATAACAGCTACAAAGGCTACTATTTTTCCCTGAGATTGTGATAGATAACAAGTTTAGTGCCAATGTATTCCATGAACAAAAGTACCAGAACTCTCCTACACCCAGTACACAGAAGGGATTCCAATATCATGGGAACCTTCTTCCTCCTTTTTTTCTGTGAATACCAAAATGTTTAAGGAGTCAAATTTGCTCTTCTCGCTTGATGGCACTAGGTGCACTGTCACTAGTGCAGGGCTGGCTAGCACTAGTCTATACACATCCTTCTGTAGTAACTGCCAATCAAACTCCCCATGTCTGTCACAGCTTCCATTACAGTTCCCTGACGCGCAGGTTCTTCAGACGTCTCAAAGCCGTATGTAAAATGCTCTGAAAAAGAAGCACCAGCTAGAGAAAAGTAAATCTATATGGAACTTTTTAGGTTTAAAATATATTGGATCCCATGGTATTATTAGTTCTTACCAAGCAGCACTACATAAAAACAGTAAGAGTATTAGTAATACAATCTAAGTGAGATATGCTTTGTGTAAAGATAAGATCAGATTAGTAAAAGATTTTTTTTTCCGGTAAGTGACACTGAAGATAGACTTTCAATCTCCTCCTTGAGGAAGGACTGAGTTACCACATATTCCCACACATGTCGACTACTTTTTGTCTCAAATATCAGTAAAAGAGACTGGTAGCCACTTCATTGAGAAAATATCATTAGTTGTTTTTAGGGACATGTAAGATGTTAGTGCAATAAGAGAATCCAACCGGATTATGAAGGTAAAAGATACCTTAATTGGGGTAGCTGGCCCATAGGCACTCTCAAACACTCCTACAAAAGAACAAGGAAATTTTGAAATAACACTTAAAGCAAGTGAGGAATCAAAATAAACATAAGAGACAATGGCAAGAAAAAGTTCTACCACCAGAGGATGAATTTTATGCAAATAATGGTGTTTCTTATGGAAATAAAAATTCAGAAACAACTAAAGTAAAGGTCAGTATTCTGAACAATAAGAGATATATATGATACTGAAATATCAATTAAGTGACAAGTGGCATGACAGATATAAAATGTATCTCAACTTGTAAATCACGTGTAAAGACAGGTATTAACTCATTGCTGACGGGGGATATATTTGCTTAGCAAGGCAGCTAGAGCCATTTTTGTTTTTTTGATTTTTGTGTGTTTTACTGTATTTAGAGACATATGTCATATTACAGGCTCTATCAATTCTGCAGTTGACTAAAATTGTAGCTCAGGGTCCATATCAGCTCTCTTTTTTCTTTATACTCAGTGTGATAGAAGTATTGCTGTTTTATGGGAGGACAAAAAGCAACTTTATTTTTTTATATTTGCATGCTGTCATGAACATGACAATGCCTCCTCGCTCCAGGCAGAGGCAGTCACTATTATGGAAGCCCTAGCCTATGCAGCCCAGACGGACAGGCATGTTGTCATACATACAGATTCTAGGGCCGCCATTGACAGCCTACAACAAAGCACGCCCCTTGATATCATTTATCTTCTAACCACGATTCTCAGGGTCAGAGTAGACGCATCCTCATCAACTGGATTCCGAGCCATGTTGGTATCAAAGGGAACGACTTAGCCGACAGGTTGGCAGAGGAAGGCAGGAAGAAACCCTTCAGTGATCTTGTGATGCATCCTAGCCGGGAACTGCTAAGACATAAAACGATGGTTGCAGGGCAGGTCGGTGCCATGCAGCGACATAGAGAAGTGAAAACCTCCCCCTCAGACAGCTGGTACTCAGATGCCACAGGCTATGAGTTGCTGATACTCTCCCCCAGAATATCAAGGTGTGCTGAAGTCAGCCTTCACAGACTGAGAATAGGCTATCCTTGTGCATGGCAAATCGTACCCATCATTGGGCATGATGAGCGACGCTGTGATCATTGTGGCGCGCTGGACGCCAAATTAGAGCACTACCTGATGGCGTGCGAGCACACTCGCTTCCTCAGGCAGGGCCCAGAGACAATTGTCGCTGGGCTGGTTAGGCAGCTATGCCTGTCTCTTGCCCCCTGGCAACTGGAGCGTCTACAAGCAATCTGACCGCCACGGTAAACATTCAGTTATGATGATCAAATCAGTCAGGACTTATAGCTGGCAGAGGCCGGGCCACCTTGTCCATATAGCCCAGGCGAAGCAACATCTTCGCAAATCTCTCTGAACTGAACTGAACTGCCTCCTGGCAACTGGAGCACCTACAGGCAATTCAACCACCATAGTAAGCATTCAGTTATGATGATCAGATGAGTCAGCACTTTTAGCTGATAGAGGCCGGGCTGCCTCGTGCATATAGCCTGGGCGAAGCGACGTCTTCGCAAATCTTTCTGAACTGAACTGAACAAAAACGAAACATATAACCATTCACAATGAAGATAACATGAAGAGGTAAGAGAGAGGAAGGAAACTTGTGCTTATGACTGTGAGTGCTACAGGAATGGGCATCCTTTCTGGCACAGGGGCACATTGTAGACATTGGGTACTGTTTGAGTCACCTTCTTCTTCTCATTCTGCCTGCACATACTTCAGCAACTTGCTATGTGCCATCACTCTATAAATATAGTGATTGCTAGAGACCATAGATGGGTGTCATCCAAGGCTCTCTCTCCTGCTGGTGCTAAAGGAAAGTGGTGCCATCTAGGGTTTTAGATGTTAGGTGAATATTACAGTAGTTATAATAATTATGACTGCAATTGTCATCATCACTTACTCAATACTCACATCACAATAGTATAACATAGTGATCCAAAATCCCCCGATGTCATGATGCCTTTCATCAGGCCAGAGCTCAAGCGTCATGTATGATGAAAAACACGTCACCCGTAGTCAAGGGGTAAACAGTGATAATACGAAGAACTAAATCTCTAAATCTACACCTATTCATGAATTGCTAAGACAGTATAAGCCACACAATCTGATGATTATAACATAAAAGACAAGGAAAGAGGGAAATGTAAAAGGAAAGCAATAAATAATAATAAAAGACATATTACAGCAACAAAGAAATTTAGCTCAGTGTGACTGAATTCTCCAAAAAAATAGAGAAGAGGAAATCAAAAAATATAAATAACTGAATGATATGCTATTTTGTTGCATACTCTATACTACCCCAAGACAAATTCAACACAAAAAGATGAGACTTTAATAATGAGAAAATACAAAAGCATGTTAAGTTAAAGAATATACAAAACTTAAGGAACAGTATATCAGTAAGTGGCTGCCTGTTGAAGGTCATGGAGTTTTTTTTTAACTGAATATTCCCTCTAAAACAGCATGTTAACCCATTCCCGACGGGGGATTTCTAGCCTAGAATGTCCAAATGCCGGGGCGTTCGAATTATTAGGCCTAAATCAATTGAATAGCTGGCACAATACTGTGCCGCCCGGCAACTGGGCTTTTGAATGCGCGGTACACATGCTGTACCACCCGTCCTGTGTGGGTTAATACAACTATCTCAGTATTTCATGTGTGTCTGTACATATTTACATGTGTATGTTCAATTATATATGTGCTCTGACATAGATTTACAAGATAGCATCTATGAAGCAACTACAATAAAAAAAAAGTAAAAAAGAAAAAAAGAAAGAAAAAAAAGAATAAAAACAAAATTGCATACCTTTATAATAGTCCTCATTTTGCTTCAGTATCTCCACAAGTTCAGTATTGGTCATGGGCCCCTGAGTTCCACCTAGCTCTTCTGGCAACTCATTGACGGGGATGTGTTTGTGCAGACTCTCAAGGTCTTCTCCGTGGAAGTGCAACTGTTGGTGGTGGAAATGTGGGAATAAAATGGACAAACATATACAGTAGTAGAGGTAGTTGCTAGTTATACCATTGGAGTGTCTGCTAATATTAACTAACAAAGCAGCACCATATGCATTATATGAAACCCTGTAAAGTGTCCATTCACTGGAATGTCTCTTGATTTGTATGGATAGACTAAATATCAAATAAGATTTGATAATAATTGTTATTCCAACCTACACTTTATATAAATACAGTGCTTACATCTAAAGTAATATAATCAAAAGTATTCTCTCCTACATGTTAAAGTACTTGTATATCAAAAACAGAAAGAGACAAAAGTCAAGAACAACTGAGTTACTGATACAGTCTGCTCCTACTTCACTACCTCATATCACTACATAACACTGAATCATGTAATGTACTATACACAACATCTAC
>BOPN01004859.1:65000-67500 GCA_017312705.2 Penaeus japonicus | reverse complement strand
TGTTGTTGTTACTTTTATTCGTTCATTATTTATTTTCTGAACGGGAGGGAGGGAGGGGATCCGTTAACTTTTCATTGCGTCCTGTTCCATGTATGTACTTTATCTGGGAACATTTCTTATCATGTATATTTTTGTCAAGTTCCAAAAGTTCTGAATTATCACGGATACATTTATTTTAATTACTTTTCCTCCGATTGTTCTGATATTCAAAGATAGAAGTGAAGGGGACTGGGGAGTAACTTTCCTCATTTTGCGTGTGACTCAAATCATATTTTCACGCTTTTAATTGTCTTAATCTTTACTTATATATATATATATATATATATATATATATTTTTTTTAATTCAATCTTAATCTTTACTTATCATTCTGTTAATACAATCTTAATTTTTACATATCATTCTTTTCATTCAATCTCAATCTTTACTAAACTTATTTCTCTTCATATGTCGCTGAAGATAAACTACCACCTTTTACTTTACATCTCTCTCTATCTTCAAAAAAAAAATCTTAAAATTCATCTTTTTTAGCATGATATTTACTCTCGTTTGCCTTGCAAGATGAGATAGTGCCAATTATCTCTTTTTACTTCTTGCTTATTTTCCCGTTGTGGCCAATTACAGTTGGGAAAGTGCGGGACCGACAAAGTAACTGCAAATGAAGTAATAGGGGGAGATGGCAAAAATATTCTGTTATTCATAATGTGTTGCATTAGTTCTGGACCTTCAATGAGACATCAATTAATCTTGAATGACATATTAAATCATATACATGTCTATACACTAATTAAAAATACGTTTTTTTTTTTTTTTTTTTTTTTTTTTTTTTTTTTTTTTTTTTTTTTTTTTTTTTTTTTTTTTTTTTTTTTTTTTTTTTTTTTTTTTTTTTTTTTTTTTTTTTTTTTTTGTCAAGCATCACCAAAACGATGCGAGTTTTGAACTACATATATAAATACATATATGACCACTCTAAAAAAATAGGAATCACTTTCACATCATATATAAGATCATGATATAAAGATGATCATTACATGCACAAATACAACATGATAAGCACGTGGAATGACAAAAATTCAACATCTAAAGACCACTGCAAAAAAGGAGGAAGTGGAACAAGAAAGAGGAAAGGGAGGAGGAGGAGGAGTTAAAGGCGGAAGTGGAGGTGGAGGTAGAGGTAGAGGTAGAGGTGGAGGTGGAGGTGGAGGTAGAGGTAGAGGTAGAGGTAGAGGTGGAGGTGGAGGTGGAGGTGGAGGTGGAGGTGGAGGTGGAGGTAGAGGTGGAGGTGGAGGTGGAGGTGGAGGTGGAGGTGGAGGTAGAGGTGGAGGTGGAGGTGGAGGTGGAGGTGGAGGTAGAGGTGGAGGTGGAGGTGGAGGTGGAGGTGGGAGGTAGGAGAGGTGGGAGGTGGAGGTGGAGGTGGAGTGTAGAGGTAGAGGTGGAGGTGGAGGTGGGAGGTGGAGGTGGAGGTAGAGGTAGAGGGAGAGGTGGAGGTGGAGGTGGAGGTAGAGGTAGAGGTGGAGGGGGAGGAGGGGGAGGGGGAGGTGGAGGTGGAGGTGGAGGTGGAGGTGGAGGTGGAGGTGGAGGTGGAGGTGGAGGTGGAGGTGGAGGTGGAGGTGGAGGTGGAGGTGGAGGTAGAGGTAGAGGTGGAGGTGGAGGTGGAGGTGGAGGTAGAGGTAGAGGTAGAGGTAGGGGTAGAAGTAGGGGTAGAGGTGGAGGAGGAGGTAGAGGTGGAGGTGGAGGTGGAGGTGGAGGTGGAGGTGGAGGTGGAGGTGGAGGTGGAGGTGGAGGTGGAGGTGGAGGTAGAGGTAGAGGTGGAGGTAGAGGTAGAGGTGGAGGTGGAGGTAGAGGTAGAGGTGGAGGTGGAGGTAGAGGTGGAGGTGGAGGTGGAGGTAGAGGTGGAGGTAGAGGTGGAGGTGGAGGTAGAGGTAGAGGTGGAGGTGGAGGTAGAGGTGGAGGTGGAGGTGGAGGTGGAGGTAGAGGTGGAGGTGGAGGTGGAGGTGGAGGTAGAGGTAGAGGTGGAGGTGGAGGTAGAGGTAGAGGTGGAGGTGGAGGTAGAGGTAGAGGTGGAGGTAGAGGTGGAGGTGGAGGTAGAGGTAGAGGTAGAGGTGGAGGTAGAGGTGGAGGTGGAGGTAGAGGTGGAGGTGGAGGTGGAGGTAGAGGTAGAGGTAGAGGTAGAGGTGGAGGTGGAGGTGGAGGTGGAGGTAGAGGTAGAGGTAGAGGTAGAGGTAGAGGTAGAGGTAGAGGTGGAGGTGGAGGTAGAGGTAGAGGTAGAGGTGGAGGTGGAGGTGGAGGTGGAGGTGGAGGTAGAGGTAGAGGTAGAGGTGGAGGTGGAGGTGGAGGTGGAGGTAGAGGTAGAGGTAGAGGTAGAGGTGGAGGTGGAGGTGGAGGTGGAGGTGGAGGTGGAGGGGGAGGGGGAGGGGAGGTGGAGGTGGAGGTGGAGGTGGAGGTGGGGAGGTGGGAGTGTGGGAGGTGTGGGGGGGAGGGGTGGGAGTGTGTGGGGAGGT
>BOPN01004859.1:45000-52500 GCA_017312705.2 Penaeus japonicus | reverse complement strand
CCACCCGCTCCCCCCTCCCCTCATTCCTTTCGCAGCCTCTGTTGCCACCTTCGACCATCTTCCTCATCTCCTCCATCCCCGTCCCCACCCCCACCCCCGTCCCCACCCCCACCCCCATCCCCCACCCCCCACCACTCCATCATCCCTCTTCCCTTTAGAGTCTCCGTTGACGCCTATGAAATCGTATACCTGCCTATCCTCCGGACTCCCCACCCCCCCCCCCCATTCCCCTCCTATCCCTCCTTTGAACCCCCTCTCTCCCCTCCTTACCTCTCTTCCCTCCACCTCTCTCCTTTGACCCCATCTTCTCTCCATTGACCCCCCTCGCCTCCCATTTCTCATCCTCGCTTCCCCTCCCTTCTCTTTCCTTTCCTCTCCCAGCCTTTGCTGCTACCTACTTTCCTCCCCTTGCCTCCCCCCCCCCCCCCCCCCCCCCCCCCCCCCCTTCCCTTCCCTTCCCTTCCCTTCCCTTCCCTTCCCTTCCCTTCCCTTCCCTTCCCTCCCCTCTCCTCCCTCCCCTTCCCTTCCCCCTTCCCTCCCTCTCCCTCGCCCAGCCACTGTTGCTACCTCCGTCCACCTCTCCCGCCGCGCCCCGACATACTTCCGCTCGGCACCTCGGCACCTCGGCCCCCTCGCACTACCTGGCTGAGTCAGCGCAAACACCGGGGATGAGCGTAACCTTGGTCTGCCACTGGACGCGTTATTGATGGTCTGTTTGGCGGATTTGAGGCGAGCCAACACCAACGGAACCAGACACGCGGGCTGGTGTGCGGTAACAGAGCTAATAAAGAAATATATAAATATGTACAAATATATATAAATATATGTACAAATATATATAAATATATATACATATATATATATGTATGTATATGTATGTACATATATATATATATATATATATATATATATATATATATATATATATATACATAAATATATATATATATATATATATATATATATATATATTTGTGTGTGTGTGTGTGTGTGTGTGTGTGTGTGTGTGTGTGTGTGTGTGTGTGTGTGTGTGTGTGTGTGTGTGTGTGTGTGTGTGTGTGTGTGTATGTGTGTATGTATGTATGTATATATGTATGTATGTATATGTATATATATATATATATATATATATATATATATATATATATATATATATATATATATATATACATATCATAAATCATACGTTATATACTATATATCAGAGTGAGAAAGAGATCAGCAAGAATCCCCTTCCTGCCATCTTGCTGAACCGACAGGCAAGAGCAAGAGAGGACGATGGAGGAAACGGGAGATAAATCTGTGGCAGAACCGCTAATGGACTGCAGGCGATGCAATGCGGCGAAAAAAAAACGTGATCAAGAGCACACCGAGAGAAAAGAGGAAAAAATGGCGAGACATGACCATGAAAAACTAAACAAGAAAATAAGTTCCGAGAAATTAGAAAGGAAAAGCGTTGGGTCCGAACACCCCCAGGCCACAAACAAACAAACAAACAAACAAACAAACAAAATCAAAAAACGAATCTTATATAATAACACGTATCGCAGAACAACAATTAACCAACACGTCCTCTCATAACTAATGGGACACCACCTCAACTTTCCCTGCTTTATACATAGTGAAAATGAGGAACGAACCCTATACGTGAACTCCTGCGTGGAAAAGCGTGCCGATCACTCATACTACGTTTCCCTTTGTTTGTATTCTTCGTTGCCTGAATCCTTTTTTTACATCTACACAAGTAATGGCACTCTAACAGAATTGTGTCACTGTTAGACGGTTCCTTATCATTTCATATATGCCTTTATTAACCGTAACATAGAGCCTTGTCATAATATCATCTTTATATACATAACTTTCTATAGAACCGTAACACAGCACCTTCTAACATCAAAGACCGTATGTATATATCAACGCTCTTTACGTATAGTCTAATATAAAGTAGCTCTATCACATCAACGTCTTTCTATATAGTCTTATACAAAGCCGTAACACAACACATCACCATCTTCGTGAATGGGTCTTATATAAAGCCAAAATGCACCACCACGTGCCTTACATAGACAGACATGAGCTCTGTCTATGTAAGGCAAACAACCACCCCTCCAGCAATGTCCAATTTTCACTCTTCTTTCCACATCCTACTATCTCCGTTTCACTTTTCCCATATATTTTTCATTTTCATTTTTATCTACCTATTCATTCATCTATATAAATATCTGTCTCTTTTTGTTTGTTTGTTTGTTTCTTGTTGTTGTTGTTGTTGTTGTTGTTGTTGTTGTTGTTGTTGTTGTTGTTGTTGTTGTTGTTGTTGTTGTTGTTGTTGTTGTTGTTAGTAGTAGTAGTTGTTGTGGTGGTAGTAGTAGTATAGGTTATTCTTTTCCATTTTAATCTATTTACCCCTTCCTTTATTTATCAATCGATTTTTATTTCGTGAATCACCCCTATTGAGAGATTCCAAGAACACGAAGCCTCAAAACAACAGTGTTTGCCCTGCGAGTGACAAGTGTTGGGAAGACAATACGGATAGCGCTAGGCACAGCTGTAAATACACAAGTGGTGGAGGAGGTGAGGTGGAGGGGAGGTGGAGGGGAAGAAGGAGAGATGGTGGGGAAGGAGAGATGGCGGGCGGAAGGGGAGGTGGAAGGTGGAAGGGGGAAGGGGGGGTGGGGGAAAAGAGAGCCGGGGGGGGGAAGGGGAAGGAAAATGTGAAGGTTTGTCGGAAACGCAGCCAAGTTCCGATTCTGCGAGAGAGGAAGAGAGTGAGAGACCGAGGGAGGGAGGGAGAGAGAGAGAGGGAGGGAGGGAGAGAGAGAGGGAGAGAGAGAGAGGGAGAGAGAGAGAGAGAGAGAGAGAGAGAGAGAGAGAGAGAGAGAGAGAGAGAGAGAGAGAGAGAGAGAGAGAGAGAGAGAGAGAGAGAGAGAGAGAGAGAGAGAGAGAGAGAGAGGGGGAGAGAGAGAGGGGGGGGGAGGGAGGGAGGGAGGGAGGGAGGGAGGGAGGGAGGGAGGGAGGGAGGGAGGGAGGGAGGGAGGGAGGAAGGGAGGGAGGGAGGGGGAGGGGGGAGAGAGGGAGGGTGGACACTGAGGAAGGTAAGAAGGAAGGGAGGTAGGAAAAGAGGGAGATGTAGGGAAAGAGGGAGAGGAAGGGAGGGAGGGAAATAAGAAGGGGGGTAGGATAAGAGGGGGATGGAGTGGGGGAGAGAAGGGGAAAGAGACATAAAGAGAATTCTTAAAGCGCAGTACGAAATCATGAGGTACATGTGCATGACTCTTGGTTGGGAGGAGGAGGAGGAGGAGGAGGAGGAGGAGGAGGAGGAGGAGGAGGAGGGCTTTCGATTTGTGCGAGTTGACATGAAAGGGGGGAAGGGGAAGGGGTGATAGGAGGGGTAGAAGGAGGTGGACTCTCCGCGTGTCACCTGTAAATTGGCCTGCGAAATTTTCCATTACGAATACGTTCCACTGTAATGCCATGTAGTACAGCCGATGTTCCACTTAATTTAAGACAGAATCGCGCCCCAGTTAATATAAGAAAAAAAAAAAAAAACATGTTCCGGTGAATTTAAAGACCCCCCCTCTCCCTCTCTGCCGACCCACCCTCCCACACTTCTCCAATCAACACCTCGACCAAGAAGCCACGTGTTGCGCAGACCCTCGAGGACGACTTGAGAGAGCCAACACGTGGCTGGAATTTTCCCCCCTCGCCCTTGAGATATTCTAGCATGGTTGACGAAGCTTCTTTATCGCCTCCTATCGCCTCCTATCGTTTCCTATCGCCACCTATCGCCTCCTATCCGCCAGATCGAGGTCGACGTAGCCTCTTCGTCGTGATTACCGAGCAGACTCCTGTTCGCGCCCCCCGGGGAATGAGGGAGAGGGAAGGAGGGGAGAGACGGGTTAGGGAGGGAGGGAGGGAGGGAGGGAGGGAGGGAGTGAGTGAGTGAGTGAGTGAGTGAGTGAGTGAGTGAGTGAGTGAGTGAGTGAGTGAGTGAGTGAGTGAGTGAGTGAGTGAGTGAGTGAGTGAGTGAGTGAGTGAGTGAGTGAGTGAGTGAGTGAGTGAGTGAGTGAGTGAGTGAGTGAATGAGTGAGTGAGTGAGGGAGTGAGGGACGAGAAAGAGAAAGGAGAGAAGAGAAAGAGAAAGGAGGGAGGAGAAAGAGAAGGGAGGTAGGAGAAGGAGAAGGGAGGGGAGGATGGATCTCCCATCGCACCCACTCACTCCCTCCCTCCCTCCCCCCCTCATTGAGAACAGGAGTCTGCTTGATTAATCGCTCCATTCGCGAGGCGGGATCAACTCAACTGAGACACGGCGATGGGCGATAAGAAGGAGCTATCGGTCGAACACCCGTCCGTCCACTCAACGCTGAGAGGGGGAGGGAGGGGGAGGGAGGGGGGCTGAGAGGGGGAGGAGGGGATGGGGAGGGGGGAGGGAGTGGAAGAAGGGGAAGGGGAGGGGGACTGAGTGGGGAAGGGGAGGGGGAGGGGAGTGAGTGAGGGAAGGGGAGGGGGAAGGGGAGGGGGAGGGGGAGGGGGAGGGGGAGGGGGAGGGGGGAGGAAGGAGGAGGGGAGAGGGGGAGGAGGGAGGTAAAGGGAAGGGGTCCGTGATAATTCATGAGGTGACTGGGAGCAGATTCATATGAATGACGATAACAATAATGGTATGAACAATAATAATTATCGTTATTATGATCATGGTGATGATCATCATTATAACATTAATGATACTAATAATGATGGTAACGATATTGATAATAGTTTTAATAATAAGAATAACAATAAACAATAACAATAATAACAACAGCAATAATAATAATAATAATAATAATAATAATAATAATAATAATAATAATAATAATAATAATAATAATAATAATAATAATAATAATAACAATAATGACGATAATAATAACAATAATGATGATAATAATAATTATTATTATAATAATAATTAGAAAATAAAGAAGAATGATGACAATAATAGCGATGATGATAATATAATAGTAATAATAATAATAATTAAATAATAATAATTATCAGATAATAATAATGACAATAATAATAATAATAACAACAACAACAACAACAATAATAATAATAATAATGTTAATGATAACGATGATAATAATAATAATAATAATAATAATAATAATAATAATAATAATAGTAACAATAATAAAATCCTAATCATTATCATCATCATGATCGCTATTACTAACACCAAACAAAAACAACAATGATACTGATAACAACAAAAATGATAATAATACCAACGACAACAATAAAAAAAGAATATCCCCGACAATATCAATAATATCAATACAAATAACAACAAATAACACAAACAATAATGATAACAATCAAAACAGTAATAACGATACCAATAACAATAATAACAAACAAACAGTCCACGTAATCACAAAACCCAAAATTCTGACCTCAATATACCCAAGTATTTCATCCACATTAACCTGTAATTAAGCATCTTATCTGTATTACAATTCTGATCTTGCTTTATCTCCCTTATCTGTGGCGTGACGGTGTGCCTGATTTAAGATAAGTTGGGGGGGGGAGGGGGGGGGGGCGGAGGGTGTGTACTAATTCATACTTCAGCTTCTGATTAACTGCGTCTTTGATTAAACATTTATAATCGATATTACATCTAAGTTTTTTTTTATGTTTATTTTTTTTTCTCCTTTACTGCGTCTTAAATTAAGCGTTCAGTCGATATTTTATCTCCGTTTTATTAATTAATAGTTGAGCATAAACTAATGACGAGCGGGAAGAGAAGATATCAAGAAATTCATTTATTTTTCTATCTATCTACCTATTCCTCACGCTTTCTTTTTCTCTTACTCCTTCGCTCTTCCTCTCGCTCTCTTTGTCTGTTTCTCTTACTATTTCTGTTTCTCTCTCCATTCCTCCCTCCCTCGCTCTGTCCCTCTCTTCTTTCTTTCTTTCTTTCTTTCTTTCTTTCTTTCTTCACTCCATCCTCCCTTACGTCCCTCCATCCTCCTTTCCTTCCTCCCTCCTTTCCTTCCTCCCTCTCTCCCTCTTTCCCTCCCTCCCTCTCTCTTTCTATCCCTCCCACCCTCATTCCCTCCCTCCCTTCCTTCATTCCTTCCTTTCCTCCCTCATTCCTTTCTTCCCTCCCTCCTTCCCTCCCCCCCTCCCTCCTTCCCTCCCTCCCTCCCTCCCTCCCTCCCTCCCTCCCTCCCATCCTCCCTCCCTCCTCCCTCCCTCCCTACCTCCCTCCCTTCCTTCTTTCCTTCCCTTCTCTCTCTTTCTTTCTTTCTTTCTTTCTTTCTTTCTTTCTTTCTTTCTTTCTTTCTTTCTTTCTTTCTTTCTTTCTTTCTTTCTTTCTTCCTTCCTTCCTTCCCTCCTTCTCTCCCTCCCACCCACCTACGCACCTTCCCTTCCTCCCTCCTTCTTCCCGGTGATTTCTTCCACGTCCCCCTCTCCCCTTTCTCCCTATTCTACTACTTACTCAACCCCCCCAACTAAGACTCTCCCTTCCCCTCCCCTTGCTTACTCCCCTCTTCTAGATTTACGGTTTTTCCCTGTTAGTCATCACCTCCCTCCCCCCCTCCTCCATTTTTATTTCAAATCGCCACTGGTATTTCGAAGATCGTGACTATTTCTTAATCGTCTTTTTCTACCAACTACATCTTCATTTTGATCTTCATCTTCAACTTCAGGTTCACCTTCACCCTCACTTTCAGCATCACCCTCATCTGCACCTTGACTTTCACCCTCATCTTCATCCGTACCCACTCTCACACTCAACATTTACCTACACCCTACACCTTACCCTCAACTTCATCCTCTCCCTCACTGTCACCCTCACCTTCACCCATACTCTCATCCTCACCTTCACCTTGAACCTCCCCTTCACCCTTACCCTCACCCTCATCCTCAACCTCAACCTCAACCTTCACCTTCACCCATAACCTCACCTTCATCTTCACCCTCCCTCTTACCTTCACCTTCACCCTCACCCTCATCTTCACCTCAAATTGCACATCCACCTTCACTTTTACCTTCACCTTCACCCTCACCTGAACAATCATCCTTCCCCTTCCCCTCCACCTTCACCTTCACCTTCACCTTCACCTTCACCTTCCCCTTCCCCTCCACCTTCATATTCACCTTCACCTTCACCTTCACCTTCACCTTCCCCTTCCCCTCCACCTTCATATTCACCTTCACCCTCCCCCTCCCATTCCCATTCCCATTCCCATTCCCATTCCCATACCAAATCCCCTCCCCCTCCCATCCCCCTCCCACCACTGTCACCTTCACCTTCACTAAAACCCGATACTAAAAAATAATAATAATAAAAATAGATCTAAAAAAAAAAAAACATCCGGAAGCGTCGGTGTGAACACGACTGCGATATCGGTGCAACACAAAGCGAGCAACGGGGTCACTGCTTACTCGCACATACACGACAAAAAAAAAGTCGAGCGGGATCGGGGGGTGAGAGAGAGGGGGGTGGGGGTGGGG
>BOPN01004859.1:30000-32500 GCA_017312705.2 Penaeus japonicus | reverse complement strand
GCTTACTTGCCCAACGTCGGAGTCTGTTTGTGGTCATTCAAATTTCAAGATTGCAACAACGGCATGCAATCGCTTGTTTACTTTGAACGCAATGTATAGGGAGCTGGAGTTTCAAGAAGTTAGGTTTAGTTCATTCATAATAGAGTTACGATTTATCGCCAGCCAAGCAGAATTGTGTACACTAGGTACGTTGGTCATCGAATACACACGTGTGTACCTGTTCATGTCCTTGAATACAAAGTAATGCAGTGTATAATTTGTGGGTCAAGGAGGAATCTCTTCATAAGAAATCTATTTATTTGTAAGATGTTTTTATCTATTTATTTATATATTTATTTATCTTTTTTTTTTTTTTTTTTTTTTTTTTTACAAAAAGACATTTCCATGGTTGATTTAGATATCTGAACTTAGTAAAAAATATATTTCTATATCTAAATAATATGTACATACATATAGGTAGCAGTCATATCGAAGGTAGACAAATATAGAAAAATGAATGATGTATATTATACATGAATGAAAATGAAGTACATAACGCTGCCACAAAAGAATAACAAAGAAAAAGATTTAATAGAGGAAATTGCCAATGACACTAAGATTACACAATGACTAGACACATTATTCTTCACCAGTTGCCATGCCACCTGCAATTAGACTGCAACAGTCATGGAATTTTATACTATAATTTGAATATATATATATATATATATACATATGCATATATATATGTATATATATATGTATATATATATGCATATATATATATACATATATATATATATGTATATATATGTATATGTATGTATGTATGTATGTATGTATGTATGTATGTATGTATGTATGTATGTATGTGTATGTGTATATATATATATATATATATATATATGCATATATATATATATATATATATATATATATATATATATATATATATATATATATGCATATATATATATAAATATATATATATATATATATATATATATATATATATATATATATATATGCATATATATATATATATATATATATATATATATATATATATATATATATATATATATACATGTATGTATATAAGTGTAAAAATCTCTCACTCTCTTTCTCTCTCTCTGTATATGTATATATATATATATATATATATATATATATATATATATATATATATATACATATATATATATATATATATATATATATATATATATATATATATATATATTATATATATATATATGCATATCAGTTGTAAATATTTTTCACTACAGATGGCTAGATGACTCACAATAACACCACCACAATTTACGTTTATCGCGTTTTCTAGATTATGGTACGTTTTTTTTTATTTTTTCCCTTGATTTAATTTTTGTTCATTAAAGCCAAATGATGATTAAATCTAATAATAGAAGATAACGAAACATGTCTCATAAACACTGCGTGAAAGTCGAATATAGTCTTGACTTTCTAAATAAAAAAGAAACCATTATTGTCTTTATATCATCGTCTTAGTATGTGTCAAAGATATCGTTTCTTTAAAGCACTATGATTAACGATAGCTGAATTGTCATAAAACACTTCACTTTATAATGGCATTGTGTTTTACGGGTAGCACTAGGGCTAGTGACACCCAGACTCAAACACTCTAAAATCATCATGGATTCTGTTGCCACCAGGAAATTGCCAAATATCTCAACCAGAAGACGCGAGGCTCTCCAGACGTCAGAGGGCGCGTATATCAACTCAAAGACTCGAGGCTTTTCAGACGTCAGTTACAGCGGAGTCTGGAGAAGACGCCCCAACAAGCGAGGGCCAAGAGAGAAGCAGCGAGACATCTCGTTCCTGTCACGGAAACTTGGTCGGGACGCGTTGTCGACGACGGAGTTGCTTTGCTTCGGTCGGCCTGTTTGTGGGGAGAAAAGCGGCTTGTGTTATGCTTTCCGGCAGATAAACATGGCAGAACTGATGGTTGCTATAGTCATGATGCACATGAGAGATGGAATGCTGATGATTAATTTCAAACATAACGTGGCAGATGGATATTAGAAAAGCAGAAATCTAGCGGTGAGTTTATAAATACCTGAGTTTTCTTAATGGTGAATGTGTCGGCAATATGGCGGAGATCGCGACCCACTTCCCGCCACACTTGCTTTTGTTCCTCCTTCAATCTCTTAACCTCTTCTCTTTCTTCCACTCCTCCTGGTATTTTATTCACTTTCACTTCTTCCTCCTTCGTCTCAGACCTATGGAAACCACGAAGAGAGGAGCGGTTATGTGTTGGCGTGGTAGTTCTCGAGATGGGTTCTACACGTGGGCTCGATTCTGGAGAAGAGAGAAGTTCTATTAGTAATTGTTAAACCTATTGTGGTTTTCTGTGCGTATAGCCTTTGCATTCCTAAGCTTTGGTACCTACGTAGATAGTGACGCATGAATTGTCATATCTGGCTTACTCTATGTAAACAACATGATTAGTACAGCAATAGATACTCAGCTAAAGATTTCG
>BOPN01004859.1:12500-15000 GCA_017312705.2 Penaeus japonicus | reverse complement strand
ATATATATATATATGTATGTATATATGCACATATATACACGTATATACACATATATGCACATATATATGCACATATATATACATACATATATGCATATGCGCCCGTGTAATAGTCATATGCACACATATCCACGCATATACTCACATGCAAAGGACGTATACACATATGCACACGCATATACACACATGCAACGGACGTATACACATATGTACACACATTTACTTACATGCAAGGGATGTATACACATATGTACACGCATATACACACATGCAACGGACGTATACACATATGTACACGCATTTACTTACATGCAATGGACGTATACACATATGTACACGAATATACCCACATGCAAGGGATGTATACACATATGTACACGCATATACACTCTTGTATACACATATACACAAACATATACACATACGTACACGCATATACGCACATGCAATGGACATATACACATATGTACACGCATATACCCACATGCAATGGACGTATGCACATATGTACACGCATATACCCACATGCAATGGACGTATACACATATGTACACGCATATACAAAATGTGTACACATATATACCGAATTGCAATTGACGGATACACATATGTACACTCATTTTCCCACATGCAATGTATATCTGTGTACATGTGTGTATTCGTTCATTGGACATATGTACAGGCACATACAAACATGGAATGGACCTATACACATATGTACACGCATATACACATATGTACACGCACATACACACATGCAATGGATGTATACATATATATACACGAATATACACAGATGCAATGGACGTATACACATATGTACATGCATATGCACTCATGTATACACATATACACACACATATACACATACGTACACGCATATACGCACATGCAATGGACATATATGCATATGTACACGCATATACCCACATGCAATGGACGTATACACATATGTTCATGGATAAACGAATAAACGTATGCACATATGTACAGGAATAACCGTACATGCAATGGAAGTATACACATATGTACACGCATATACACACATCCAATGGACTTATACACATACGTACATGCATACACATATGTACATGCATATACACAAATGCATGGGCCGTATACACATATGTACACGCATATACGCACATGTAATAGACGTACACACATATGTACACGCATATACGCACATGCAATGGACGTATACACGTATGTACACGCATATACGCACATGTAATGGACGTACACACATATGTACACGCATATACGCACATGGAATGGACGTATACACATGTAAAAGCATATACACACATGCAATTAACGTATACACATATGTACATGCATATACGCACATGCAATGGACGTTACACATATGTACACGCATATACGCACATGCAAAGGACATATACACATATGTACACGCATATACGCACATGGAATGGACGTATACACATATGTAAAAGCATATACACACATGCAATGGACGTACACACATATGTCCATGCATATACGCACATGGAATGGACGTACACACATATGTACATGCATATGTGTATACGTCCATTGCATATGTGTATATGCGTGTAATTATGTGTATACGTTCTATACACACACACACACACATATATATATATATATATATATATATACATATATATACATATATAAACATATTTATATATATTCATATATATACATATATATATATATACATATATATCTATATATATATATATACATATATATATATATATATATATATATATATATATATATATATATATATATATATATATATATATATACATATTGTAAGGTGGCCAGATGCTGCATCCCGCGCTCCCCTGCGAGCAGGCGCGCTTCTGCTCTCCTGTTCTTGCTGTCCTGGCTGAGGATTGACGTTGCCTGTCGCCTGTTTCTTTTTTTTTATTTATTATCTTTCATTTTATTTTTTCGTCATTTTAGATTAGTTTCCCTTTTAACTGAAGTTTTCTGTAATTTATTTTATTTTATTTTTATATTACGAGACCTTGTATTGAATGTTTTTATTTGTCACCACGTTTTATTTTTTGTGTTTTAATACTTTGTGAACTTTTATGGTCTCAATGTTTCTTTGATTTTATTTTAAATTTTAGGGGAAATGTTTTATGTATTTTATTTTTGCTTCGTTTTATTGCTTTTAGTCTATATATTATGCTTTTTAGGATTTTATACATTTTGTTTTACATTTGTATCTTTCTTTATGTTGCCTTTTTGCTGAATTTTATTATTTACAATATTCTTAAGATAATATGCCTCTGACGTCACCGAGGCAATGTTGACGTTTTTTTAAACAATAAAGCAGAGACGGTCAGACAGTCAACGAAGGTGTTTCCTTTATCCAGTCCTCCAGAGTAGTTAACCGGCTGCATTGCCATTTTTGGATTATCTGTGTCAGGCCAAGGAAGTGAACAACGGGGATACGATCACGAAGACAAGAGTTAAGTACTGAAGTGCCTGACAT
>BOPN01004859.1:0-7500 GCA_017312705.2 Penaeus japonicus | reverse complement strand
GTCCTGACGACAGTGACGAGTCAAGTGAGGAAATCACACTCAGTGTGGAACTCACCAAGGAGTTGTCAGACTCCGAAATGTCTGACGTTACCCACACGGGGGCGTCGGACACAGAGACCGAATACCTTGACGTCAATGACTTAGTGAACGCAGACAAGCACTATGGCCACTAACTTAAGCATACTGCAGTGGAACATCAACAGCTTCTCCCCTAGGGCCGCCCTTCTCCACGCGATCGTGCGATCTCGGAACATTGATGTTGTCATGCTCCAAGAGACGCTAACAGGGAATCTGTACGCTCTTCTCGATATCATCCCTTTGTGCTACCGAGCAATGCTAAGGTACCAGAGGCCTGATTACCCTTGTGAAGTCGACTATCCCCTGCTCCCTGATTGCCGATCCTGGGCAGTGCGGAGAAGGTGTCGAATCCCTTGCTGTTGAGATCCAATTGGCCGGGGTCCTCTCAAGCTGTACAATGTATACAGTAGGCCAAACTGTAGGGGCTTAGATATCAGTGAAGCCTGTGCTGCTGCAGCACATGAGCGTACCCTATAGGGGGACTTAATGCCCACCACCCTATACTGGCTCCCACTCAGAGACGTGATATGGCAGGCTGCCATATAGCCGAGGTGCTAGAGTCATGCCCAGAGATTGCTCTTCTCAACAGCCAGGAGCCTACGCATGTTGGCGGGGGGTCCTTGACCTCACCTTTGTCACTGCGGCTCTGGTCGAGAGAATTAGTTGGTCTGTGGACAACACTGCCACGAGCGATCATTATGGGATAGTCACCACCATCTTGGATGCTGGCCCGGCACCCATGCCCCAGCACAATCCTCGATGGAAGGTGGAAAGAGCCAACTGGAAAGCCTTCCAGGAGGCTCTGGCCGTGTGCCTCAGAACCAGTGACTTCTCACTTAATGATAATGTGGATATACTTGAGGCCAGACTAGTAAATGCCATAGACGAGGCAGCCTCAGAAACCATCCCCAAAACTCGTCAGTGGTCCAGGTGTTTCAAGGACGCCTGGTACTATAATGATGAGATTAAGGAGGTTAACCACAGAATCAATATGTGCAGAAGACACTTTCGCAGACAGAGAACTCCCGAGAACCACACTCTTCTAAGAGAGGCTCTCAGGGATGCTCAGGAAACTGCTAAGAGGTTAAAGCAGGAAAAGTGGCTGGAGTGGTGAGTCCTCTTACACCAAACTTCCTTTCAGAATTGTGAAATCAAGATCAGACGGGCCACGAATCGCTCAGCCCCCCCAAAAGACCCACCATGACTCGCGGTCGGAGGCGGAGAGACTGGCACTCGAGTTCTCTGCTAGAACAAGTAGCGTCGGACTACCAGCAGAGCTGAGGGCATGCCAAGAACAACTGCTCCCAGGCAGGCATGCCCTCATCAGAGAAAAGGCGGTCGAGCCTGATGATACAGATGCCATGTTCTCTCTGAGGGAATTACGGCGGACATACAAGACCAGTTCCCGGTCTGCCCAGGGTTGTGATGGGATCTCCCACCCCATCATTTCCCACCTAGGACATGAAGGTGAGCTTGCACTTTGCATCTGATCAACAAGTCCTGGGAAACTTCCTCACTGCCACAGTGCTGGAAGAGGGCTGATATAATTCCCGTTCCCAAACCAAAGGAGCCGTGACAGTACCGCCCCATCTCCCTGCTTAGCTGTCTGGGAAAGACAGCAGAGAAAATGGTACTGAATCGGCTCCAATGGAAGCTGGAACCTCCACATGAACACATACACGGGTTCACAAGGGGCAAGAGCACTACCCACAGCATGGTCACCTTACTGAGCACTGTCAGCAACAACAGCGCTGTCCTTGTCTTCCTTGACCTGGAGAAGGCTTTTGAACTGACAAGCCCACTCGCCATTCAGGAGATCCTGATCCGCAAGGGAATCAAAGGCAGGCTGCTTGCCTGATTACATTACTTTCGGAACAGAACTGCCAGAGTGAAGTTCCAAGGTCACCTTTCCAGGCATTTGCCTCTAGAGAATGGCACCCCTCAAGGAGGGTGCGGGGTCCTAGCTCCGGGCCCTGTTCAACATCCTCATGTTAAACATTCTCGACATTCCACTCCCAGCGGGGTGCACGATCATTTCATATGCAGATGATCTAGCAATTATCTCCACTGGGAGAGGAAATGAATCCAGTCAGAAAGGCCCAGCGTTGTCTGGACCTAATAACTGAGGAATGCTGCAGAGTCGGTTTAAGATCTCAGCAGCTGTAACCAGAAGGCAATGGCGCTGAAACATGCCCGTGATCAAAGACTGCGAGCCTACAGCCTAGAGCTGAGTGGGTACATCGTCTCACCAATACTTGGGGGTATGGATCGATAAGAACTCACCTTCCGCCTGAGATCAAACATCTCTCAGACTGAGACTGAAGGGGCAAGGCTCTCTGTCATGAGAGCCCTGTCTGGGCGGCGCTTAGGGGCTGGACACCGCGTACTAAGATCTTTTTACGTGCACGCTGTCCGTCCCATTGTGGACTACGCCTCCTGCTGCCCTGATCACAGTAAAACCTGGACTCAGGAAAAGACTCGACATAATGCAAAACGAAGCCGCCAGGATTATTCTGGGTGCCCCTGGGTGGGCTAAGGTTACTAACCTCCTGGAGGCCAAACTCTTTCCCTGGACAATCTGAGATTGACTGGGATGGCACCAGTTCCTTGCAAATGTCCTACAGTCCCTGCCAGGACTCGCAGCTAAGACAGAGAGTGCAGCGTCGGCTTGCACAAAACCAAGAACTCTTTGCTAACAACACCTGGCTGTCTCAAACAACCAGAGTGCTGAAACGCTTTGAGCTCAAAGAGACACTACTGATCAAGGGCATGGACCATCCCCACCCTGACTATGTCTCAGCCCTGCCGTGGGGAGGCCGGACTTTGGATAGTTCGTCATGCATTCATCAAGAAGAAAAAACACAGTACTCACCGCCTCTATTGAAGGCTGAGGCGGAGAGGAACATTACAGCAACACGCCATTGAACAGTAAACCTACTTCACGGATGGTTCTGTGACCCCACCACACCCGCACTGCAGGCGCCGGTTTTGCAGCAAGGGGCATAGAGAAAGCTATGCGGGTATCAGACACGCTCTCGCTCCAGGCAGAGGCAGTAGCTATTATGGGAGCCCTAGCCCATGCAGCCCAGACGGACGGGCATGTTGTTATACACACAGACTCTAGGGCCGCCATTGACAGCCTGCAACAAAGCACGTCCCGATACGTTTACCTGCAACCTCGATTCTCACCATTGCCGAGAGAACTTGGACCAGGGAAGACGCATCATCATCAACTGGATCCCAAGCCATGTTGGTATTGAAGGGAATGACGTAGCTGACAGGCTAGCGGAGGAAGGCAGGAAGAAACCCTTGAGTGATCTTGCAGGCAATCCTAGCTGGAACTGCTAAGGCGTAAAACGATGGTTGCAGGGCAGGTCGGTGCCCTGCAGCGACACAGAGAGGAAGCGAGAACCTCCCCCTCGGCCAGCTGGTACTCAAACGCCACAGGCTATGAGTCGCTGATACTCTCTCCTAGAATATCAAGGTGTGCTGAAGTCAGTCTGCACAGACAGAATAGGCTACCTTTGTGCGTGGCAAATCATACCCACCAGTGGGCAAGATGAGCGACGCTGTGAGTATTGTGGCGCGCTCGAGCACTACCTGATGGAATGCGAGCACACTCGCTTCCTCAGGCAGGGCCCAGAGACGACAGCCGCCGGGCTGGTTAGACGGCTATGCCTGTCATTAGCCCCCTGGCAACTGGAGCGCCTACAGGCAATCCGACCGCCACGGTAAAAGTTCAGTTATGATGATCAGATGAGTCAGCACTTATAGCCAATAGAGACCGGGCTACCCCTTCCACACAACCCGGGCGAAGCGACGTCTTCGCAAAATCTCTCTGAACTGAGCTGAATGTCAGCGATGATGATCAGATAAGATTAGATAAGATGAGTCAGCACTCGTAGCTGGCAGAGGCCGGGCCGCCTTGAGCATATAGCCCGGGCGAAGCGACGTCTTCGCATATCTGTCTGAACTGAACTGAGTGTGTGTGTGTAAATAACAGAAAACAGTGGAATATGGATAACGGTGTAAAATCAAACAGTAAATTGAGGTACATAATCTCGTGTTTCTATACTGGAACGGACTGGCAGTCTTACGAGAGAAGAGCGACGAAGAAAATGGAAAGCCCGGGCGCGCACCCATGCACTCCCCTTCTCTTTTTTTTTTTTTTTTTTTTGTATATGTATATATATATATTTATTTATTTATTTATTATACATGATCGTTGGTCTTTTGTTAAACATATTATACATATATTTGAATTGATGCGTTTTTTTTTTGTTTTTTTTACATATTATACACATATTACAATTGAAGCGTTTTTTTTTTGTTGATTTTTATAAATGATCGTTGGTCGTTGTCAACGGCTATCGGGGTGACTGCATACATGACAAGTGGGCTTGCATCTTCACCACTTGCGCGATGTCCGTTGGAGTGATGGAAAGTCCTCCTGATTGTTCAAGTCATTACGCACGACTGCACTCTGCTTTGCAACATTAGGGGTGGGCTTCCGATTCTTCTTCTTGGAACTACTTTTAAAGGTGCTTTCGGTCACGTGGAATGTCCCATCTGTAGCCAGTGTTACCACTTTGCCTTCCAAAAATTCTAATCCCAAAAGAAGGGGGGTCCCCGGCTCATCTGGGCATTCTTTAAAGGTTCCTGATGCCTTCTTGAAGTGAGTTTTGACGCACACGTCATATGCGATGTATTGGTCAGTTTTAGGTTGTCTACTGTTATCATATCTCCTTCCGAACTGATGTCAACTAACGTGTAACTGAATCCCTTGCATTTTCTAAGGTGCCGGTAAGGAATGATGAAGCTCCTGTATCTAATTGACACTCAGCGGGCTTGCCTGCAACTTCGCAGTTCAAGAGCAGCATTCGCATAACTGGGACTTTTTCCCTTCCTAGCTGAGTTTTGACGACACGTCATATGCGATGTAATTGGTCGGGGTTTTAGGGTTGTCTACTGTTATCATATCTCCCTTCCGAACTGATGTCAACTAACGGTAACTCGAAATCCCTTGCATTTTCTAAGGTGCCGGTAAGGAATGATGAAGCTCCTGTATCTAATTGACACTCAGCGGGCTTGCCTGCAACTTCGCAGTCTATGAGTAGCATTCGCATAACTGGGACTTTTTTCCTTTCCCGGAAGTGAGTTTTGACGCACACGTCATATGCGATGTAATTGGTCGGGGTTTTAGGGTTGTCTACTGTTATCATATCTCCCTTCCGAACTGATGTCAACTAACGGTAACTCGAAATCCCTTGCATTTTCTAAGGTGCTGGTAAGGAATGATGAAGCTCCTGTATCTAATTGACACTCAGCGGGCTTGCCTGCAACTTCGCAGTCTATGAGTAGCATTCGCATAACTGGGACTTTTCCTTCCCCGGAGTGAGTTTTGACGCACACGTCATATGCGATGTAATTGGTCGGGGTTTTAGGGTTGTCTACTGTTATCATATATCTCCCTTCCGAACTGATGTCAACTAACGGTAACTCGAAATCCCTTGCATTTTCTAAGCGCCGGTAAGGAATGATGAAGTCTCCTGTATCTAATTGACACTCAGCGGGTTCTGCCTGCAACTTCGCAGTCTATGAGTAGCATTCGCATAACTCAAATTTTTTTTCCTTTCCCGGAAGTGAGTTTTGACGCACACGTCATATGCGATGTAATTGGTTCTGGGTTTTAGGTTGTCTACTGTTATCATATATCTCCTTCCGGAACTGATGTCAAATTCAACGGTAACTCGAAATCCCTTGCATTTTCTAAGGTGCCGGTAAGGAATGATGAAGCTCCTGTATCTAATTGACACTCAGCGGGCTTGCCTGCAACTTCGCAGTCTATGAGTAGCATTCTATAACTGGGACTTTTTTCCTTTCCCGGAAGTGAGTTTTGACGCACACGTCATATGGCGTAATTGGTCGGGGTTTTAGGGTTGTTCACTGTTATCATATATCTCCTTTCCGAACTGATGTCAACTAACGGTAACTCGAAATCCCTTGCATTTTCTAAGGTGCTGGTATGAATGATGAAGCTCCTGTATCTAATTGACACTCAGTGGGCTTGCCTGCAAATCTCGCAGTCTATGAGTAGCATTCGCATAACTGACTACTTCCTTTCCCGGAAGTGAGTTTTGACGCACACGTCATATGCGATGTAATTGGTCGGGGTTTTAGGGTTGTCTACTGTTATCATATATCTCCCTTCCGAACTGATGTCAACTAACGGTAACTCGAAATCCCTTGCATTTTCTAAGGTGCCGGTAAGGAATGATGAAGCTCCTGTATCTAATTGACACTCAGCGGGCTTGCCTGCAACTTCGCAGTCTATGAGTAGCATTCGCATAACTGGGACTTTTTTCCTTTCCCGGAAGTGAGTTTTGACGCACACGTCATATGCGATGTAATTGGTCGGGGTTTTAGGGTTGTCTACTGTTATCATATATCTCCCTTCCGAACTGATGTCAAATCTAATCTGCACTCGAAATCCCTTGCATTTTCTAAGGTGCTGGTAAGGAATGATGAAGCTCCTGTATCTAATTGACACTCAGCGGGCTTGCCTGCAACTTCGCAGTCTATGAGTAGCATTCGCATAACTGGGACTTTTTTCCTTTCCCGGAAGTGAGTTTTGACGCACACGTCATATGCGATGTAATTGGTCGGGGTTTTAGGGTTGTCTACTGTTATCATATATCTCCCTTCCGAACTGATGTCAACTAACGGTAACTCGAAATCCCTTGCATTTTCTAAGGTGCTGGTAAGGAATGATGAAGCTCCTGTATCTAATTGACACTCAGCGGGCTTGCCTGCAACTTCGCAGTCTATGAGTAGCATTCGCATAACTGGGACTTTTTTCCTTTCCCCGGAGCAGATTTTGACGCACACGTCATATGCGATGTAATTGGTCGGGGCTTTAGGGTTGTCTACTGTTATCATATATCTCCCTTCCGAACTGATGTCAACTAACGGTAACTCGAAATCCCTTGCATTTTCTAAGGTGCCGGTAAGGAATGATGAAGCTCCTGTATCTAATTGACACTCAGCGGGCTTGCCTGCAACTTCGCAGTCTATGAGTAGCATTCGCATAACTGGGACTTTTTTCCTTTCCCGGAATGTTAACGTGTCAGCCTTTAAATCGATAATACAGCAGAATGTTCTCATCATGTTTAAACCTAGAAGATTTACCGCGCAGGTGTGATACACCATAACATCACCACCGGCTTCAACATCTCCAATCTGGAAATGTACGTGCACCACCTCGTTTTCCTCAATGAAAAAAGTCTTGTCTTGAAGACCCCACTTCTCCACCTGGTCGTAGTGTAGTGATGTGCTTCGCCCCAGCCATCCCTCCAGGACCAATGCACGAGTTTCCCTTTGTCGCCACGAGGGGGAAGCGGCGCCAAGAGATGGCGTTGCCCT
>BOPN01004858.1:100000-102500 GCA_017312705.2 Penaeus japonicus | reverse complement strand
TATGATAGATATGTCAATTATGATAATGAGTGATAGTGATTGTGATATGGATAGCAGTGTTCGCCTGCTTGATAGAGCAGATGATAGACAAAAAAAAAGAAAAATGATATTGAAAAGGACTACTTAAAATGACTAATGCTATAGATTATATATATATATATATATATATATATATATATATATATATATATATATATGTATGTATATATGTATAAAAAAAACATTATTTAATTTAGAACAACAATATTAAGGTCCGTAGGTAATGAAAACAACCACACGTGATAAAGTACCAAAATACCAAAGACAATTACCCAAGCATTACCGACTAGATAAAAAAGAAAGAAAAAAAAACCGCTTCAATGGCCCCAAAATAGTTTCGTTTTGATCCATCGAGTCCCGCCTAACACGAAGACAATGGCGTCTACTCAGCTGGCTTAATCTGTTCCTTTTATCTTTACGGTAGATATTGATGGCTGTGTTGATGATGAATTGACTCATCGCTTGGGGCCAAGTGACTCTTCCTTCCTTCGCCTTTGGAGATTCTCGTTTATTCTCTCTTTCTCTTCTTTTTTCCACTTCTTTTCCATTTCTCTCTTCTTATTTTTTTTATTTTTTTTCTCTTACTTTTGGATTCATATTTTTTCTTGTTTTTTTCTGATTTGTATCTTTATCCTGTTCCCTTATTCTCTTCGTTTTTTTCCTTTTCTTCTCAATTTTTTTCTCTCTTTGCATATTGTCTTTTTTCCCCTTTTCATTATTCTTCCTTTTTACTTGTTTTTTCCTCTCTTCTTCTCTCGATTTAGCTTGTTTCGTTCTCACTTTGTTTATTATTTTTTCTCCATTTATCCCTCCTCTCTCTTATTTTCTTTATTCTCTCTTTCTTCTGCATGTTTTACCTTTCATATATCTTATATCTTTTGTTTGTTCCGTTTCTATCGTATTTTCCTTCGTCTTCTTCTTCCTTCATGTCTTTTTCCCTTCCATCGCCTATTGTCTTTCCCCCCATTATCTCTGTTTTCCCTACGTTTATCTCGTCTCTTTCCTCTTCCTTTCCTCTCCTTAGTTCCCTCACCCTCTCTTCTATTCTTCTCCCGCTTTTCTCTCTGCTCTCCCTTTTCATACGTTTTCTCTCCCCTTTTCTCTTTCTCTCTCTTCCCCCTCCTCTATCTCCCTTTCTCCCCCCTCCTCTATCTCCCTTTCTCCCCCCCCCCCCTTTCTTCTCTTCTCTCCTCTCCTCCCCCTCCCCGTGGTAATGCAGCCAGTTAATCTCTCGACAAACAGGCTTTGTCCGCGGGAATTCGGGTTGGCTTGTCGTCCGTCCACTTGCGTCCATTACACTGATGGAGTCTCTTCCTCCACCGCCTTCGCCTCCATCCTCCACCGAAGCTTCCACCTCCATCTTTCTCTCTCTCTCTCTCTCTCTCTCCTTTCCTCCTTTCTCTTCGTCATTCCCCTTTCCTTCCATCTCTGCCATGGAACTTATTACGTGTCGTATCATATAGAGAAAAGATAACGAAAACAAAAGGACAAAACATAAAACAACAACAAAGACAATAAAAGAAGGAGCATCAGAAGGAGAAAGAAGTTGTTAATGTGAAAGATTTTAATTAAGAAAGCATTCCGACCGCCGACCCGTTTCCTTTGATTGATAATCGGATTTGATTTTTTTTTTTTTTTTGTCTTTTGTTTTCATCAGTTTCTTCGTTAGGTCGATAGGCCTATTGGTGTGTGTGTGTGTGGGGGGGGAGGGGGGCGATTTGATACAGTTTCCAATGGAGTGATAAACGATTGATTGTAAGAATGCCTTGGTTGATATGAATTGTAAGTAACGGGATGTTAGGGATGATAATGATAATAACGGTGGGGATATAGTAAGGATGATGATGATAATGGTAATTAATAGGAATAATGATGATTTAACATTTAATAGGAATAATATGATAATTGATAGGAATTTTAATGATAATGATATTTATTGCAATAATAGTGATATTCTTTACGCCATTATCACATCAAGATAAACACAGCCAGTTCCGTGGGCGGCCTAAGTACACCCTCTCTCTCGTGTTTTAAGTCTCCTCAACGCGTTTCGCCGAATCCACTTACAATTGGAGTCTTAAGAGCCACACTTTGAACTCGCCCTTCGCCCTGCTCGCTATACCAGCTCGCTCGTGTACTTTGCTCTGTATGTGCGAAATGTTTGGACGCCATTGTGTGTGTGTGTGGGGGGGGGGTCTCTTTCTCTCTCTATCTGTTTTTCTTTTTTTTCTGCCTCCCTCCCCCTCCCCATGCCCGTCCCCCTGCCCGTCCCCCTGCCCCTGCCCCTTCCCCTCCCCCTGCCCTTGCCCCTGCCCTTGCCCCTTCCCCTGCCCTTGCCCCTTCCCCTGCCCCCCCCCCCTCCATTCCTCGTTTCTTCTCCATCTTTTATTTCCTTTTCCATCATCCTAATCCCCTCGGTCTCCATCCCTTCGTAAGCCCATGACCCGAAGGAGTTCACTCC
>BOPN01004858.1:67500-85000 GCA_017312705.2 Penaeus japonicus | reverse complement strand
TCTCTCTCTCTCTCTCTTTCCCTATTCCTGTCCCTCTCTTCACCCCCCTTCAACCTCTCTAACACCGACTCTCAGCAAAAATAAATCTCTTTTGAGTGGATCCGACTAGCAATTATGGCATTGCCTTTTATAGAGGGGGATGATTGGTCTGCGCTCATTTCTCTCTCTCTCTCTCTCTCTCTCTATCTATCTATCTATCTATCTATCTATCTTTCTCTCCCTCTCTCTCTCTCTCTATTTCTCTCTCTGTCTATCTTTGTGTCTCTCTTTTTTTCTCTCTCTGTCTATCTTTGTGTCTCTCTTTTTTTCTCTCTCCCTCCCTTCCTACTCCTCTCCATCTCTCCCTCTCTCTTTTTCTCTATTTTGCCGTTTACGAAATTTCGCCGTGAGGAAGGCAAGTGAAAAGTCTTAGTATTTTGACCTTGATAGCAGTATGGGAGGGAGGGAGGGAGAGAGGGAGGATGGGAAGGAGGGAGGGAGGAGGGAGAGGAAAGGGAGAGCAAGATTCCATCTCCAGTGTTATCTCCAGTGTTCGGTATGTGTGTGGTTGTGCATGCGTAAAATTTCATATGACTGTGCCTGCCCGTATTTGTGAAAAAGAGACAGAGAAAGGGAGAGGAAGTAGCAGAAGCAGAAGGAGGAGGGAGAGGGAGAGGGAGAGGGAGAAAGAGACAGAAACAGAAACAGAAACAGAGACAGAGACAGAGAAACAGACAGAAAGAGAAAGCGAGAGCGAGAGAGACAAGTCCATCCTTCCCATCCGTCCATCCCCCCCCCCTGAGAGTATTTAAAACCCTTCGTTTCGCCACCCAAGATGTCCATAAATGTATGCATGAGGTGGATAGATTTTACGAAACACAGTGACGTTGAAGATCTTGCCATGACGAAGTTGTTGCAGGGATTATTGGCGTTATCTTGCTGACGAGGTTATTTTTAACGTGATAGAATTTTCCCCTTCTAATTGTTGGTTTGATTAGGTGCAAGTATATTTTAGGTTCAGATTGATAAGGTTCGATTAGGTTTCATTTTCATTTTCTCTCTCTCTCTCTCTCTCTCTCTCTCTCTCTCTCTCTCTCTCTCTCTCTCTCTCTCTCTCTCTCTCTCTCTCTCTCTCTCTCTTTACTCTCACTCTCTCCCCCACTATTTCCTCCTCTCTCTTATTCTCCTCACTATCTCCACCCCTTCTCTCACTCCTCCCCTCCCTCATCCCCCTTTATCTCCCTCTCTCCCGCTCCTCACCCCTCTCCCCTCTCCCTCTCCCCCTCCTCCCCCCCGCTTATCTTGTCAATCCTTTTCTTCTTACCAGCGACTCCTTTCAAGATGCCTGACCTTCACGTGGCCGTCCAGTGTCACTCACTCGTAAGAACAATGTACTGTCATGTTGCGGCGGAAATATCAAGGAAAAGAGTACCACGAAAAAAACGAAAAAAAAAAAAAACGAAAAAAAAAAACGGGTGGGGGAGTATAAAGGAGAGGATCTTCTTTTTTGTTCGTTTCACTTTTACTTTTTTTTTATCTTTATAAATATATATATATATATATTTTTTTTATTATTGTGAAGAGTCCTTGTCACTTTTTTTTGTATTTTCTTTTACACGACTTCACTTCTGAGTACGACTTATTCCTTTGATTATCACTTTTTTTCCCCCTTTTCTCTCTTTCATAAAATCAGCGAGTAATACAAGGATTTCTCTTCTTGCTTTTCGGTGATTCCAGCGTCTTTTGTATTGCTTTTGTATTTTTCTCTTTCTCATCCTTTTCTCTTTTTCCGTTGCATTACACTCTTTTTGCAACGTAAGCGAATGGAGGGGGATGGGGTGCAGGGATGGGGAGAGAGAGGGAGGAACGCAATGGGCGAGAAGAATGGGGAGGAGAAGGAGAGGGAAAGAGAGGAAGGGGAGACTTAGAAAGAGAGGGAGAAGGAGAAAAAGAGGGAGAAGAGTGGGAGAAGGTAAGGGAGAAGAAGAAGGAAAGGGAAAGGGAGAAGTGGGAGAAGGAAAGGGAGAAGGGGGAGAAGGGGGAGAAGGAAAAGAAAAAAAAAATGGGAAGAAAGAGACTGGAAAACAGAGCGAAAGAGAGAAAAGGAAAAAAAAAAAGATAAAAAATGGTATGAGGAACCGGAGAGTGACTGAGTGAGTTACCAAGTTCATCTGTTTCTCTTAAACTGCTTGGAAACTTCCTCCTTTGAGCAATGATTCTCAAATTCTTTCAGTCTGTTCGACTTTTTTCATAAATGATTGAATAAAAAAGAAAAAGAAAAAAGAAGACGAAGAAAAAAAGGAGAAAATGGTGTCGCGGAATCTTGAAGCCATTTTTTTCAGATGACAGAATGAGTAGAGGACCGAAAAAAAACAATAAAATAAAAGGATAAAATAAAATAAGATAAAAGACGCAAATAAAACGGTCCTAGAAAGAAAAAAAAGATAATCATAATAAGGGAACAAATATCGCTGATCTATAATGCTACGACCCTTTTCTCAGATGATAAAAAACGAAAATAAGAAAAAAAGAACACGAAATGATTAGAGAAAGAATAAACGAAAGAAAAGAAAAACAATTAAAAAGCAGAAACGAAGAAGAAGAAATAACAAAAAGAAAAAAGCATAAATAAAGTATTAAGGCGAAGAAGAAAAATGTCGCCGACCCATAATGTTACGAGGCTCTCAAGACATATAAGGAAGTGAAGCTGCATCCATGTGTGACGGAGAATGCCCGAGAGTTGAGACGAAGATGCCCCTTCTCTCTGGAGGATCTTGAGGGGATTTAAGAAATTCGTGTTTGATAGGAAGCGGAATGAGAAATTAATTAATTAGCTTATACGGATCTGTTAGCTTTTGATATATATGTGTTATATTAAAGACGGCAAAATCGTTGGACTAATGTTTTGAACAGATAAAGAAATACAAAGCTAATGGTAATCATGGTGCTGAGAATGGTAATAAACTATTCTTTTGAATAATAAAGAAAACGAGAATAGCTCAATCAGCTGCAGGTTTAACTTGCTTCCCTATGCAGCTAATTGCCGTCTAATTAAGACTTTAAACTCGTTACTCAGTCTTGAATACTTCCTCACATACTTAGACGTCACGTGACTGCTTCTAATTTGCGGGCAGGTAGAGAGGAAGGGGGAATCTCGACTCTAAGGCCCCCTGCTTTAAGGATCAGTCTTGCGAGGCGGGCAATGCACGTCTCGGATGACATAATAGTCCTTAATTACGCTCGCAATAAGAGCGATTTTCCCGAGGACGAATGCACGCGCGGCGAACCCTTTCTCGGGTATGTTGACCCTCGAGAGCCAGCGCTGTTTTCTCCTAAGTGAAGCAATTTCCGATGGGGACGAAGTCGAAGGGAGAGATGGTGGGGGTGAGGGTGAGGGAGAGGGAGAGGGTGGGAGTGAGGGTGAGGGTGAGGATGGGAGTGGGGGTGGAGGTAGAGGTGAGGGAGAGGGTGGGTGGGGGTGAGGGTGAGGATGGGGGTAAGGAAAAGGGAGAGGATGAGGATGAAGGAGAGAGAAGAAGAAGAAGAAGAGACAGAGAGTGAGGGAGAGAAAGAAAGAAATAGAAAGACAGCGATACAATAATAATGAGAGAAGGGTAGGGGGAAAAAGAAAACGGAAAGAGATGAAAAAAGTGACGGGAATAAGAGAATTGTATAATAGAGGAAGAGAGGAGATAATTGAAGGGAAGAGAAGACAAGAAAGAGAGAGAAGAGAAGAGAAGAAAAATAAATGTGAAACGAAGAGAGAAATATATAAAAGAAAGTACAGCATAAAATATTAAGGAGAGTGACCGTTCAATTATACAAAAAAATTCACGAACCCGAATCGCTATTTGCTGGTGCTTGAGAATAAGGAGGTTTAATTATGATTCTCAGAATGCCTGGAAGCGCGCATGGCATCGACCTACTTTGCTTGGCTTGAGGAGAAAAGCATTACAGCAAAGTTAGAAGTTAAAACACGTATGTACGAATGCCTCTTCTAATGGATGCAGCCCATTCATCATCTTCCATCCGTGTCCTAGTATTTATTTACATATTCATTCATGTTTTATGTACGTTCTCGCCTCAAAGGGAGGCCCCGAGACGGCATCTGAAAACAATACGCGTGGGACTCGTTTTAATGACGTAATGATGACGTGAGCTAGTGACGTCATCCAGGACCCGCGTCGTAATTTTGAAATCTCTTTGGCCAGTTCTTGTGGAAGGGGGGTGGGGGGGAGTGGGTTGGGGAAGTGGGAGGGGTTGGGGAAGGGGAGGGGGAGGGGGTGTCCGTGCTTGAAAGTAGGAGAAAGAATGATTGACATTAGGCGTCTGACATTACTTTCTCTTTCTTTTTGATGAGTAAAAACATGTAAATTACGTTGCTGGAATTGTAACAACAATAATGACTAAGAATAATTAACCTTAATGATGAAGAATCGCATTTGTGGCGATATTCTGACTTGCTTGTTATAATTTCAAAACTTATTTTAACAAACTATGTATATACATTTACAACGTAACTGTCGCATAGAATTAGCCATGGAAGCGGGCACCTCAAAGACCCTTTATACGTAATACTATAGATGAACATGGTTAGGAATATCTGATCTCGAAATACAATATCCAACATAGAGCCTTGTGGTAAAATATGCCTAGTCATCAGAGATCAATTTGATTACCTAAGTATCCCTTCTTAATGTGTCTGGTTCTAAAACGTTTTCTTTTTTTTAACCCTGGCTTATATTGATGTACATCTCATTCGTTTGGGATACATGTTTATTATTATTATTTTTTAAAAATATTTTGAAGGTATTGAAGGCTGTAACTATGTAAATTAAATCCATGGTACACGAATTTCGGCAAATTCGTATGTTGAAATCGATACATATCTTATTATTATTTTTTTCTTTCAGGTTTCCAGAATGGCGAACTTACCTTGAACGTAACTGGTGAGTATTGTTAAAGTTTTCATTTTTTTATGTAATACAATGGCACATATAATTATTTTGTCGATGAGAGAGAGAGAGAGAGAGAGAGAGAGAGAGAGAGAGAGAGAGAAAGAGAGAGAGAGAGATTAATATATAGAAGGCCCTGAAATCTGGGATTCCAAAACTTCAAATATTTTCGATAGAATAATATTTGTGATGAATATTTGATTATTACTATTATTATCATAATTATTATTTTGCATTTCTAACTCTTGATACTCCTCATATAAATCACCCTCCACTTCTCGACTTTTCAAAAGACTTTTTTTTATAGTTTCCCATAATTCAAATCTGCGTTTTCTATCATCACGAACGACCAAATCTTCTGTCGACATTGAAGTTTAAAAGAGTTAACGCTCCATTAACTTTTTGAAAAACCTCTCCCACCTCACGTGAACAGGAGATCCAATTAACCGTGGGCGTAATTGTTCCTCCCACGCCCATTTCCACACGCCCACTGACGCACACACAGACATACAATGAACCCCCTTTGATGTGTTAGCTGAAGCGTATTGTAACTATCTCGATACTGAAATTGGGTTTCTTCAAGATCGTAGTTTGAAAATTATTCTTAATCAAATAAACATCGTTATTGTTATTATTTTATTTTGAGTGCGTTTGCTTGCTTTAATTCTTTTGGTATAGATAATTTGGGATAATTGACATTTTGCAATTTTTCTATATCTTTCATGTGGTATTTTTGATGAGTTTTCCATCCAAACGAAATTAAGAAGTTTGCTATTTTGAGAAAATAAAAATGAACCTTGGCGGACGTATTTGTTTTAGCTTTCTATTGGAGAGAGAGAGAGAGAGAGAGAGAGAGAGAGAGAGAGAGAGAGAGAGAGAGAGAGAGAGAGACCTTTTTTCATATTTACACGCCCCAATTCACACCATGTCGCCATGTGTATCTAACCTTAAAACAAACGAAAAGCGCAAATAATTATAGGGCTTGTAAGGTAATGTCGAGGGGAAGCCCGAAAAATCACCCGCCGAAGCGGCGGATGGCGGCTTAGGGCCGAAAGGAAGAGGGAGGGGGCCCGTTCACTTCCCCGTGGGGAGACTTATTCGTCCCACACCCCAGGTACAAGTCCCAATTAAGATGGGTCTGGTTACGTGCGTTCGCCACCTCTATTTACAAACGCCCGTGATAAAATAATAAAAGCATGAGAAATAAGGTCAAATGGACTGACGTAAAAAAGGAGTTTAAAAAGTAAATTAATAAAAGTATCAAAAACATAAAAAGAAAGGCAAGACTCCTTCAAAAGTAACAAATTAAAAGGAACATTTGTGAGGGCATCTCTGGCTGGGCTGGCCAGTAACGTATTTATGTCTTCTAAGTAATCACACAAAGCACGTCCAGCAATTATCCCTATCTGGCATGTAAAAGGGTCAAACACAACCTTTCTTTGCTGCTCCAGCGTCGCCACAGGGAAATCCAGGGTAATCCAGGGGGTAAAGGGCTGTAAACACCGAGTCCAGAGACAACTCCCGTTCTGGGTTTATTTGGAGCGCTTTTTATACAGATCGTAGGCGCCAACGTGGCAACAAATTATTTTACAATAAAAGTAATCACATCTCATAAAATATATACAATTACAAAAAGGTTTAATTAAAAGTAAATACAAGTAAAAGTCATGTAAAAAAGGATACAAAATGGCAAAGTAAAATAAAATAAAATAATGAACACAAACATCTACGTAACTTATCAATAAAACACTTAGCATAAATTATAAAACAAAGCGAAAAAATAGAACATAATTATAACGTAATGTTAAATACAAATGGATCACTTGAAAAACGTCCCACTGATTAATAAAATGCGAAATAAGACTGGTGACGTGGCAGATCGAAAGTAAAAAAATGAGAAATTAAAAATCCATAGTTCAAAAGACAAGTAAAAGCAAAAATAAATAATAAAATCAGTAAGCATTTAAGAATTAAAGTATTTAAGACAACAAATAAAATCAATTATAATAAAAGAGTTTAATAAGAGGCGTGGTGGGAATTTCCATTACGAAAATAAATAGTTATAAAACTAATTCAGTAAAATTATGTAAAAATAAAAAAAAAGGTTGATATAAAATACCCATCCACAGCTAAGACGTACGTAAAAGTTGGTAAGAACTTAATAAAAATCGATAAAAAGAGAATTGTTCAGTCTTATCCGCACCCGAGGGGTTCGAACCCCTCGAAAACACAATGAGGAACTTATTGTATAAAACATATAAAAACCATTTATTTGTACAAAATAAACTACAGTGTCTTGCAGCAATATGTAGTGTATTGTTTGCGTGGCCGGGAATCATCTCCGAAGTGCTTGAGTGCCGCCCCTCTGGATTACCTTAATTTCAAGTAAGGATTCGGATTCGGATTCGGGATTCGGGATTAGGCAGAGGGGAGGGTAGGGGAGTAGGGTACAGGAGGAGGCGAGTAGGAGAGTGTAAGCGAGAGAAACAGAACGAAAACAAGTGAAACGGTAAGTCGAGAGGGGATAAGGAGGAAAGCAAGCAGAAGGCAAGAGAAGAGAAGAGATAAAATAGACTAAGAAAAAGAAAGGGAGAAGTTAGCACGAAAGTAAAAGTGGAGAGTCAAGAACAGGCGTTAGCGAATGAAGATAAAGGAAAATGAAGAACGAAAAGATGAACGAAGGAGAAGGAGTGTGGAAAGTGTGCGAGCGAGAGAAAACGAGGGAATAAACAGGAAAGACGGAAGCTAGTGAGAGGGTAGGAATAGACCAAGTTACAGATAGTAAGAAGATGAGAAAAAGTGGAAAGTGAAAAGGGAAGATAGCAAGAAAAGTTCTGACCAATGAAAAGGAATAAGGAAGGAGTACGAGGAAAAGAAAACGGGGGCAAGTGAACAGAAACGAATAAAGAAAAGGAGAGAATAGGGAGAGAAGAAGAAGTAGAAACGAGGGGCATAAAAGATAAGGATAGGGAAGGTATATAGACATAAGCTGTAGTGGAAAGAGGAGTAGGTATGAATGCTAGTAAAGGGGAAACTATGAAAACGAGGTAAGGACGAGGAAAGCGGTAAAAGGGGAGACTAAGGAATAAGGGCAAGGATCAGGATAAAGGGGGAGGGGGGGGGTAGGAGGTCGGAGACCTCACAGGCTCCAAAGTTATTTTGATTAATATAGATTATTTATTTTCTTAATCTTTAGAAGTGATTTTATTTCCGTTATTAATTCCGAATTCGTAATGCACGAACAGGACTGAAAATTGCGGTAAGATTTCCCGCTCGATTATGTGTCGTAATTTGATACCGATACACACACGAGCGACTTTAGAATTGCATTATCCATAGCGGTTTTGTCGCTTGGGAAGCTTAAATGGCAACGCTGCAACGCTAATTGATTAGCACACTGAAAAAAAAACAGAAAATAAAAAAAAAAATATGATATATATACACATTATTCAAAGCACAATATACTCTTGCAGTGCTAGTCTTATTTTCTGCTTCTCGTGCCCTCCAGCAGGAATAACAGGAAGTCCAGAGTAACGCGGAGGCCATACCGATAGTGCTAACATATTGCGTGATACCCGCAAGGTGTGATGTTGACGGGGAGGGAAAGTGGGCCAATGATATTAACTCACAAGACCACTTCACCTCGGGAGGGGGGGGGGGGGGGGGGCTTTTCGTCATTCTTATTTAGGTTTGAATTGATTTCTGACGAAGGAGGAGTAATAATTTTCATGTTTTCATTTTCGTCATCTACATCTTTTAAGTCTTTTTCCTTCTTCTTTTCTCATTCTACTTCTTCTTCTGGTCCCTCCTTTACCTCCCCTAACTTTCTTCTTTTCCCACCTCGTCCTGTTTCTCCTTTATCGTGTCCTCCTCCTGTCTGTTTCTCCTTCTCCTCTTTCCTCTACCTCCTCCGTCTTCTTCTTCTCCTCCCATTACCTCCTGTTCCTCCTTCATCTTCTTCCTCCTCTTCCTTCTGCTTCTCCTCCCTTTCCTCCTTCTTCTTCGTCTCCTCCTCCTCCTCCAACTTCCTTCCTTTTCTTCTTCTCCTACCACTGCTTCTGAGTTTATTTTCGAGAGATCGTATTTTGTATGATAATGATTTGATACTTTCCAGCCACGTGCATTGATCAGCGGCTTATGAGTTGAAATTAAGGTTAAAATAGAGGAAAATTTGCGGTGAGAATAAACCCGTTATATTTAATCAATAGTCTTCAGTCTAACGGCCGATCTACTTGGGAGATTTTCGTAAAATGCTCGTTATAAGATATACAATGAATAGCTCGTTACTAGTCCAGTTATTTTGTGTTTATCATTGTAATTTTATAACCTACATAGCGACTCATCCATTCGCCTATGAATTGATGATCAGTTGTCAGTTTTTTTTCGATCTAAAAGATTATTAAAAAGATTAATAACGCAAATTATACTTGTAGTCTATATTTGGATCCTTTTCGTTAATGCTACTGTATACAAGAACCTGATCAACATTACAAACTTCGCTCACCAACAGCAACAATGATAATGATAACAATATTGGTGATGGAAATGATAACTTGATAACAATGATGATGAAAATGATATCACTGATGACAATAATGATGAAAATGATATCACTGATAATAATAATAATAATAATGATGATGAAAAAAATAATAACATTGATACCAATGATACTAGCAATGATAATTATTTTAACTGAAAAATACAGCATCATACCAGCAGCCTCAAAAAGGATGGAAATAATATAAGAATCAGGCAGATAAGCCTAACATTATAGCGCCTGTGTGACCTATTGAAATTTTAATCCGGCACATCTGCTGCACAAGACTTCCAAGAAATACATAGGCCTAGATATCCGATCGTTTTATTATAGGCCTACTCATTCTTCTCGGAAAAACTGTGTTGGGTGCGGATGATTAGGAACTCTTTGGATGTCCATACGTGAGGCGTGCGGGCGCGAAACTTCTTTTGTTTTGGGGATGATAAGGATAATAAAGACGTGGTGTTATTGTGGAACGTGGGGGGGGGGTTGGGGGGAGACTTATTTTAGATCGGCGGGAGTAGAAAGTTTTTTTTCCTTTTTAGTGATATTAAAGTAATGTCGGTTCAGTGGCTTTATCTTGGATCAGTCCTCTGTCTGTCTGTCTGTCTGTGTCTTTCACTCCTACTCACATCCCTTTCTCTGTATTTCACACACGCACACGCACATCCTCCGTCTGTCTATCTATTTACCTTTTGAACATCAGTACCTAAGTTTACAGAGGATTTTGTGTCACAACCGTCAGTCAAAAAAAAGTGGAACAGTTACCTCGACATGTACTTGTTTCTTGTTCCCCTTCAGCCACGCTTTCGCCCCCTTGCGTAAACAGTTTCTGGTTATACTGTTTTCCCTTTGCTTTTGGGGAAGGCAAAAAAAAGAGAGGGGGGAGGAGAAGGAGGGGAAGAGAGTGAGAGTAAGAGAGACGGAGGGAAAGGGAAAGTGAAATGGAAAAGGAGAGGGAAGGAGATGGATATGGAGAGAGTGAGTGGGGGGTGGGGGTGGGGGTTAAAGAAAGACAGAGGCAAAAAGAGAGAGATAGGAAAGATGTAGAAGGAAATACAGAATCAAAAGGAAAGGGAGAGAGGGGTAAGAAGAAGGAGAGAGATAGAAGGAGAAGATGCTTAAACAAAAGCAGAGGCAAAGGGAAGGAGAGAGAGAAATGAGACCATGAGCCAAGGATAAAGATAATAAGCAGACCATAAAAGTCTGAACTGATAAAGAGAGATTAGCAAATAAAAGATTAAAAGAAGCAGGAAAAGAAGAAGATAGAAAGAGAGGTTATTACCGACTTATATAAGACGATAGATAATGATGGTAAGGTAGGAAAGTAATGTGGCCTTGACCGACGGAAGACAATAGAAGAGAAGACAAAAGATATTAATGATAAAGAGAGAGAGAAAGATAGATAGGAAGAAATGTCACCGGGTGATAATTAGATAGAAAGGATAAGAAGGAGGGAGATGATCATAATGAGATAGAGAAAGGAAAAGATTGAGTGATGTGTAGTTTAGAGAGAGAGGGAAAGTTCACCCAATACTCCTTGATCTGGCCCTTGAGAGAGAGAGAGAGAGAAAGAAAGAAAGAAAGAAAGAGAGAGAGAGGGAAAGTTCACCCAATACTCCTTGATCTGGCCCTTAAGAGAGAGAGAGAGAGAGAGAGAGAGAGAGAGAGAGGGAAGTTCACCCAGTACTCCTTGATCTGGCCCTTGAGAGAGAGAGCATTGTGTGTAGGCCTCATGAAATTCTCGAGGTCACAGGAGGTCATTAGCGTTGTTACGGCGATCGAATCTCCTTTCTCACTTGAAGGTAGATTATTGTCACAATGGGATGGGGAAAGAACGAGGGGGGAGGGGGGGAAGGCGGAATGAGGCACTGCTGGGTTGGAGGAGGAGAAGACGAAAGAAGAAGAAGGTAAAGGAGAAGGAGACGAAGGAAGAAGGAGGAGGAGGAAAAGAAGGGAAATGAAAAGGGGAAATAACGATGATGATAATGCTCATAGGTATGATAATGATGATGATATAAGTAATAGTAATAAGATGAAGAGGAAGAATGAAATACAAAGGAGAAGAGGGAGACGACGAAGAAGAATAGGGTGGACGTGTGTTCCTTGGTTGACATCGACCCTTCCCTCCTTCTCTTTTTTTTTCTTCTTGTTTCTCTTCACCTTCATTCTCCTTCTCCTCCTCCCCCTTCCCCCTCCTCCTCCACCACCACCACCTCCTCCCTCTCCTCCACCACCCCCTCCCCCTCCTCTCCTCTCCTCCTTCCCCTATCCCTCCTCCCCTCCTTCTCCTCTCCCTCCTCTTTCTCCTCCTCCACCGCCACCACCACCACCACCTCCCCCTCCTTCCCCTATTCCTCCACCACCTCCTTCTCCCACTCCTCTACCACTGTCTCCTCCTCCCCCTCCTCCACGACCACCTCCCCCTCTCCTTCCTCCTCCTCCTCCTCCTCCTCCTCCTCCTCCTCCTCCTCACCCCCGTCATCATCGTCTTGAGATGTCACGGCGCCTTCGAAGTGCTTCTCATCCAACTCCTCAAAGTCTTCAAGAGTCAAATGAGAAGCGTGTAGCGCGAGCGTCGACTATGGTATATTTATCCTTATCACGAAGGACGCGTCATCTTCGCAGCCCCCTTATTATAGGTGAAGTTACTCAATAAGGAAATTTAGATGATATTCTTATTTTTATTTTTGAGATAATCATATCTATTTTTTTTTTTTTTTTGTCTCTTCTTAAAACTTGAGTCTCATGTACCTATAACTGAAAGAATGAGATAAAAGGTTGTTGCCCAGAAGACGGACTCCGATATGAGGATGAGTATTTACTTTTATCCCTGAACTACATGACCTCCGCATCACACGCACACGCACGCACAAACACGCACACATACAAACACGCACACACACACACACACACACACACACACACACACACACACACACACACACACACACACGCACACACACACTGTGCCCCTTCTTCCTCTCCAGTCCCATTCCCTCCAACTCGCCCCTCTCCCCCGTTTATGCAAGTTGCAAGATATGGTCGAATTCCTCATGTCAGAGTGAAGTCATTGCTGCCATTGCAAAAGGGTGGCTTGTCTTCGAAGAAATATGAATTACATCTCTCGTGTTGCGATGTTCTTCAGTCTCATTTATACCTTTTTCTACATGCAGTTATTCTTGTATGATTTTGATGTTTGTTATGGAGAGAGAGAGGGGGGGGAAGAAAAGGAAGGTTGGAATCAGAGAGAGGCAGAGAAATACACTCACAGACACCCAGTACAACTACACCAACAAGTGTACTACATTTTCTTTTTTTTTCTTAGCAAAACTACCGTGTCGCTCGCACCCCCCCCCCCTCCCATCCACCACCCACCCCAACACCTCTCTCCAGATCCCCAAAGCAGCAACCTAAATATTCAGCCGAAAAAACTAGTCTGATCGCCACTCCCTTCTCCTCAACACTTGAAGATGAAAAAAAAAGAATAATAAAAAAAGCCTGACCCACCCCTCTGCTACTCCCCACTTGCCCGCTGGTCACTGTTCCGAATGCTATTGCTCTGCTTCCCTTTGCGCGCTTTCCCGCTTCCCTGTTTCTCCTCTCTTGTGCTTCCCCCTTGCCCTCGTTTCCTCTTTATTCCTTTCTTTCTTTTTTTTTCTTTTTTCTTTCACCGTTTGTTTTTTCTCTCTTATCTCATTTTCTGTACTCTCTGTCTCCCCCTCTCTCTCTCTCTCTCTCTCCCTCTCTCTCTCTCTCTCTCTCTCTCTCTCTCTCTCTCCCTCTCTCTCTCTCTCTCTCCCTCTCTCTCTTTCTTTTTCTTTCTCTTTCCCCTTCTCTCTCTCCCTCCTTTTCCCTCTCCCTCTCCTCTTCCCCCCCTCCCACTTCCCCCAACCGCCCCGGGCAAGGCAAGAGGAGATAGCCTAGTCGTCTCGTGGCTGGCAACGACCTCGACGACCTTTAAGATAGCGAGCAGGAAACGAACAGCTAGATGCGCACTTGTTTCTGTACATTTGTGTGTGTGTGTTTGTGTTTGTGTAAAGCTATCCTCCCCCTGTGGGCCGCCTATGAACCCTCTTTGAACCCCCTCCGTGGTACCTTCAAGTGTTCACATACCGCGGAACCGACGTCCTTTGCTTGGATGACAGTGACCTCCCTCGTAGGCTGTTGCGATAGAGGGAGGGACACGCGTATGGCTGTTACGGAATCTTTGCTGATGCTCATTCTTCTTTTTATTTTCCCTGTTCTCTCTTTCTTCTCTTTTCTACTTTTTTTATTGTGTGATTTTACTGTCTTTTGATTTGCTTTCCCCCTCTTTGTTCAATCTGATTCATTGTTTGATGTCTTCCACCCCATTTTCCTTCTTTAATTTTTTTATTTTATTTTTTTTTTGTACATTTCAACTTGTTTTTTATGGATCGTTATTTGCAAATCATTGCCACTTCTGTTATCATCATCCTTATTTAATTTAGATAAATGATGATCAACACTATTGCCTCAAAAATTGTGCAAAGAAGTCAATCAGCACACATAGGCCTCATACGTGACCACGACTCATAACCATATATCGCACATGTGGAAAAGATGTAACAGAAATATTACCTTGACAAGAGATGTCATTGACGCGTTCCGATGTTTTATCATCATAATAAAAATAGATACAAACAATATCACAAAGTATATAGCTCATTTATAGAACATTAGGCCTGCTATTCTCTGACGCAGTTCCTGGCTGGACTATCCGCTCAGGGTTGAATGTAGATCAAGACATTCTTCTAATGCCTCTCCCCATCCTCTATGCTTCCTCATCTTCTGCCTTTTACTTCTCATATTCGTCTTTTCTCTTGCTCATCATTCTTCTTCCTTCATCTCTTCCTCATCTTCCTCCTCTCACTCATCCCTTTATCGCTCTTCCTTTTCTCCTTTGTTAATCCTCACCTTCTTTTTCTTTCCCCTCTAATCCCTCGTTCTCTCCCTTTTCTTTCTCAATTCCTTGTTTCCTCCTTCTCCTCCTCTTCTCCTTCCTTTCCCCTCTTGCATCCTCCTCTCCCTCTCCCCTCCCCCCTCTTCCCATTCTCCCCTTCTGCTAGTGACGGAACATTCTCCTGAGAGCGCTCATTATCGCAGCTTCGTATATATGTGTCATGACGTGGAAGAATTGGTGGCGAAGGCTGTAGTGATGCTGCTCGGGGGAAATGTAGAATGTAACGTTAATATACATCTGTCTATTTATTTCTAACTCTCTCTCTCTCTCTTTCTTTCTTTCTTTCTCTCTCTCTCTCTCTCTCTCTCTCTCTCTCTCTCTCTCTCTCTCTCTCTCTCTCTCTCTCTCTCTCTTTCTCTCTCTTTCTCTCTCTGTCTCTTTCTCTCTCTCTCTTTCTCTCTCTCTCCCTCCCTCTCTCTCTATCTGTGTTTGTGTGTGTGTGTGTGTGCTGTTCATACTGTTCATACAATACACGTATCTATTCAATAAGCACAATTAGGATTAAATGTTACGCTATTTTACACTTTACACTTTTTTTCTCTCTTTTTTTCGCGGTTCAGTGGCCCTTCGCCAAAATTGGTTTCACAACTTCATGCGAAACTAGGAATTACTTTCTCGAGACTCCCTTCTTGCCCAAGACCGATCCTGCCCGAAGAACTAATGAGGGAAATATCAAAGGTGAAGAAAATATTACGGGCCGGAAGAAAAGGGTCAGCATTGAGAAGTGTGAGTGTGTGGAAAATTTCGAATTTAAGATATGCATATACTGTGTGTGTGTGTGTTTGTGTGTGTGTGTGAATATATTTTTCTTACAATTAGATTAAGGCAATGCACACAATGAAAAGGTAGGTAATTACAATATTGTAATTAACAAAACCGATAGACATACCAAGATTTTTAAAGCGAGAGGATTTTTAATTATAATCTTTTTTATATATAATCAGCATAACGCATTCTTACAGAAGCTCGTGATTGACAGGTGTGGCCCTCCCCCACCCCCTCGCATGTACCCTATATATTGTCAGGGTGACTTTGTGTTATTTTTATCTGTTTAGTCTTTTCTTCTGTCTCTACCATTTTTCCACAATTTTCCAATTTTCGTCTCCGTTTTTCTGAAGATTTTTCTCTTTCCTTGTCTGTTTATTTTGTGATCTTTCTTTCTCTGTGCGACTTCTCTCTTTCTCTCACCCACACCACACCCACACACTTATTTTCTCTCTCTCTCTCTCTCTCTCTCTCTCTCTCTCTCTCTCTCTCTCTCTCTCTCTCTCTCTCTCTCTCTCTCTCTCTCTCTCTCTCTCTCTCTTTCGCTCTCTCTCTCTCTCTCTCTCTCTCTCTCTCTCTCTCTCTCTCTCTCTCTCTCTCTCTCTCTCTCTCTCTCTCTCTCTCTCTCTCTCTCTCTCTCTCTCTCTCTCTCTCTCTCTCTCTCTCTCTCTCTCTCTCTCTCTCTCTCTCTCTCTCTCTCTCTCTCTCTCTGTCTCTCTCTGTCTCTCTCTCTCTCTCTCTCTCTCTCTCTCTCTCTCTCTCTCTCTCTCTCTCTCTCTCTCTCTCTCTCTCTCTCTCTCTCTCTCTCTCTCTCTCTCTCTCTCTCTCTCTCTCTCTCTCTCTCTCTCTCTCTCTCTCTCTCTCTTTCGCTCTCTCTCTCTCTCTCTCTCTCTCTCTCTCTCTCTCTCTCTCTCTCTCTCTCTCTCTCTCTCTCTCTCTCTCTCTCTCTCTCTCTTACTTCTCGCATTCCTATCCATTCCGCATCGCACGTCATTCGACTCGCAGCCCAGCGTCTATCCAAACAGCGAAGGTCAAGCCAGACATACCAAGAAACAGTCGTAAAATCGGTGACAAAAAGGAGTTGGAGTAGGTAGAGGAAGAGGAGGAGAAGACGAAGAAGAGGAAGAGGAAGAAGAAGAAGAAGAAGGGAAAAAAGAAGAAGAAAGAGAAGAAGGAAAAGGAGAGATAGGTCCAGAGTCGAGTGCAGAAACTTTAAGAAGAGAAGAAGAAAGAGAAGGTGTAATTACCATATATATATATATTTTTTTTCCAAAACGTAACCCCCTTTCCTCCCTCTCCTCTCCCCCAACCCCCATCCCCCTCGACCCCGACCGTGACAGGCAAGTTGAACATTGTCACACTCGGATGGCGATGATTTTCACTATTCTATCATTTTATTTTCATTTTTTTATCATTATATTTTATTCCTTGTTCCTGATTTCTTTCTTTTCCGATGTCTTATAGCATTCGTCTTTTGTGGCTGGTGACATTAAGTGATCGGCTCCTGGAAAGGTTAATTTCCTGTTTTGCGTTTTATTTTCATTAAATAGAGACTGATTTAAAATAATGGTATTCTTTATTGAGATTGTTGTTGGTGTGTTATTTTCATCATCTTTCTTCTGTACTTATTATCAATATCATCATCATTATTATTATCATTAAGGCTTGTTATTTTTGTTGTTATTGTAATTATCATGATTTTTTTTCATAAGCATTGTTATTGTTTTTATTATTATTATATTTGTTTTGTATCATTATTACTATTGAGCAATATTACAAAGTATATAGGTTCATTTATATATTTTCTTGATATCCTTTTCATTATATTTGCTAAAACTGTAATATTAATGCTATTATTTTCATAATGATAATTACTATGACCGTACCTACTAATAGTAATAGTAATAATGATAATAGTAATTATCATAACTATTGTTATTACTTATGTTATTACCGTGACCATCATCTTTATTGCTCTTAGTTCCCTTCGCCTTTGCAAATGTGACAGAGGCCAGACTGGCAAAGTCCCTCACGGTATTCATTCATGTTTACAATCCTATTGTTTTTCTCTCCCACCACTTCGGTTCCCACGCTCTTGACACGTGGCTGTGTACTGATTGCTTCGTGATTCATGCGATTTCGGTGACTTTTATTTTCATTTTTTTTTCTCTTCGTTAGGAAAAAAAAAGTCTTGAAGAAATAAATGGAAGAGAAATAAAAAAATGTGACTTGAGATTGTGTTGAAAAGATGGATAGGAGATGGTGTGTATTAATGCA